>RXPK01003111.1:0-67797 GCA_004143645.1 Protaetia brevitarsis | reverse complement strand
CTCCACATAAATACATACATACCTACACATTTCAAAAAAAAAAAAACCGAAACATACAAAAGGAAACAAAATAACTTTATCCATGACTTAACGGGGATTTTTCAATTCAAAATTTTCTTGTCCAGAAGTTAATACCTTTGTTAAAACAATGATTTGTAAAGGCTGATGGATATGGTTAATAGCAAACACACTTTAAAACTGTTAACCCTTGTTGGAACAAATATATATTATGAAATTGTTTTCGGTTATAGGAAAAGTTTGGATTAAAACTAAAGTTTTGAAGTTCCTAGGTATTTAATTACGTTTCGACTAAATATATGCAGATAATTAATTATATATGCTCTTCATTCCTGAAATTGCAATTTGTGGAATTTCAATTAACATCAATAAATTTTAAGATTTGAAATTTTATATTATTGTAAGTGAAAATGGACTTTGCTTGTTTTCAAATATATGCAACATTGTCGCTGAGTACATAAAATTGAAGTGGTTTATTTTGACTCAAAGTATATCAGAGTAATATAGTATCTATTACACTGTGCCCTCATTACATTGTTGACCCTATTAGGTGCGAATATTATAAGTAGAGATGGATAACATATATTTCAGTTAAATAAGAAATAAAATTAAAAAATGGCAATTTTCGACTGAAGCTGTTGAAAAAAAAACACTAAATGACATCTAATACGTAATTAACAAAAACAAAATAAAGGATATTTTTCTTTCTATTAATAAAATGTTCTTACAACACACTGATTTATTTTGTTTCTGTTTAGCAAAACGATGCGGAATCGAGAAGACGCCTCCAGGTTGCGAATGTGTCTGTTTTAGGGAGCTTCGTGCTAGGCGTTGTAGCTTGTTCTGTGAACAATGAAATAAAACGTTGCTGAATTTAAGTTGTATAAGTTACTTCAAACCTACTAGAACAAAACTTATTTTAATACAAACTTTTTACTTTATATTGTTCAAAATCATAATGTGCATTTCAATATTTTAGTTCATGCTTCTGAAGATGGCGCCAGGCCGAAACATGTTAAGATGATCCTTTAAAATAAACCCCTGATTGGAAAGAACGCTTTCCTCTTTTTACATGTTTTATCCAATGTAATGGAGACCACTTATACTTTTTGTGAAAAGTAAGGACGTTCTGTTCATATACACCTTCAATTACAATTCATCCTAACCTCGTGCTCCGGTTTTTCAAACGCAATATTGCATTGTGCTATATTGTGCTTATGCAAATAAGCGGATCTATGTTTCTGCCGACAGCCTGACGATACTGAGGGCACTAGTGAACCCAAGATACAATCAATACTGATTTGGGAATGTATTTGAGAACTGAATAGCCTTGCGGACCGCAATAGGGTCTCTGGGTGCCTGGACATTCAGCAATCGAAGGAAAGGAAAAACCGATCAGTTAGCAAGAAAAGGATTATCTGCTTTATATATGGATCCAGAACCTGTTCTAGGAGTGTCTAAAAACGCAGCTCGAGATCAGGTAAGAAGTTGTGTCAAAGAGCAACAAAAAGAAGACTAAAACAATAAACCAGGCAAAGACCTTTATTAAGGAACCATAAAAAAAGAAGGTTGAAGAACTACTGCAGCTCAGTAAAAATCAACCTCGCGTGGTAACAGATCTTTTGCCAGGCCATCGTACACTAAAAAGACACCTACAGAAAAAATTACGACATTGCACAGAGCACGTTTATTAAACTGTTGTGTGACTTTGTCACATACTTATCACAGACTTAGCACAGTTGAGTATGCCGGTTTCGTATGGGCAAAAATATTACTCCATCACAAAAACTTTCTCTTATGTACTTCACACCATTTTTACAATTAGGCACTACGCACTACTAATTGATTGCTTGGCGGACGTCTACGCTATCTGACATAGATATACTAACTTATTTAAGTACTCTTTATTTCGGGCAATACTGTACTTATTACTTATGACCGCACATTACCTATCACTAATCCTAATATAATTATGGACGAAAAATCAACATATTGTAACATTTTTTATGTTATGTTAACGTTTGGGAATATTTTTAGTAACCAGATAACGAAAACTAACAAAGTATAACGACGTTCTGGAATTACATTGAGTTGTCCATTATTGGGTGTTCCATTTAACATTTAATATTTGCGGTAAAACCGGAAGTGACAAAAATTAACTAAATAAAATTATAAATTATAACAGGTTAAATAACTGAAGAGTTATAATAAATAACATATATGAATTTTTATTAAAAAAAAAAAAACATGAGCTGAGACATTCGGTATATATAAAAAGCAGTGGCGGCTCGTGACAATATTGGGTGGTGAGGCTAATCTCCGGCCAACTCCCCCATCCCCCTCTCTTTTTTATTATTTTTACAAAGTTTTGAATCAATTTCGCTCAGGTTGCAGTAATTTATTACCCCGTTCATTGCTAACATATTTTAGTTACATGTATTATTTCATACCGACTCAAAAAAAATTATGTAGACAAATTTAGAAGCAATTTTAAAATAAAAAAAAGTTCTTATTGGGAATACTTATCTACCTAAATATAAGTACTAACGTATTTCCTACGGAATTGCAAATGTTTAGTCTTTAAACTGTACGTACATGGGTCATTTGTATGCATTCTCCACCTACCTAACGTAAAAGTATTCAGGTGTTTTTGTGATTTTATATCGACGAAAACATAACACAATACAGAGCACATGAGTTATTTAAGCGAAGTAGATCGCCGAGTAAAATATAATGGATATTCTAAACATAAGCGGACGTATTTTTTTACAACGAATGGGAAGCACAATTTTTATTTTCTTTTGTTTCTTTTTTGTTTGTTTACCTAAGCAAACGGCTTGTTTTTTTTTACTTGAAACACTATTATGATGTATTTTTCAGGAATAATTCCATTATTATATTTATTATTTCATTTTCATTATTTTTACCCTAAGAAATATATGAATACTGATTTGAAATACTATAGTTATTATTTTGCGCCATCATCCTAGAATAATATTATACTTTATTACTATAATTATTAAACCCAATTTTTATTGCGAGGATGTGTCTAAACCAACGAGACGTCCTGGTTGTAAGAGAAGGAACCAAAAAAGATCTGATCGGAAAAACTGAAACAGTATTATCGCAGTCATATGAATGGTTCACATCCAATAAACTCACTCTTAACACAAGCAAGACACAAGAGATAGATTTTTCGTTGAGCAGAGAAAGGGACCCTTGCTGTATTAAAATCCTTGGTCTTCATGTTGATAGTAAGTTAATCTGATCTGTCCATATAAATGAATTGGCAAAGAAGTTGACCACCGCCGTATATAGTGTACTAAGAATAAAACGAGTCTCTACACACCAAGCAGCCAAGATGAGCTACTTTGCGAATTTTCATAATGTGGCTGTGTACGGTGTGGAGTTCTGGGGTATGCCCGCAAGTGCTGAACGCATTTTCCTGCTGCAGAAACGTGCTGTCAGGATACTGTGTGGCCTAAAAAGAGACCCATCGTGTAGACAGGCTTTTGTGCGCGAAAAATACTCACCCTGACAAGTGTATATATAGTAATAATATTAAAATTCAGACATGAAAATCATAAACAGTTTAAGAAAAATAGTGACAACCACAACTATAATACTAGAATAAAAGAAAATATCAAATTATCATTTCATAGGGTTTTAACAACACAAAAGTCCAGTTACTGTTGGGGTATAGAACTTTTTCATCGATTGCCTGAAGCGGTGAAATGTTTCCCGCACCATGTGTTCTCCTCATGGCTAAAATTTATTGGAAAATGCATTCTATACCGCCAACAAATTTTTTAATGCGTGTTCTACAATACAGTAATTGTCTGTTACTCATGTTTTATACAGTGTCCGCGCCCTTTTCTTTCTTTGTTTGTTTGACAATTTATTGTATTTGATATAATCATTAACTTTATATATTGACAATTTACTTTTATGTAATGACACTTATTATATTATGTTATAACCCATTCTGAGTGTTATTGTTAATTAGTTATTGCAATAAACGCACGCTTATTATTATTATTAAAAAAACCGAAGTCCGTACACGACGGCCCTCTATATATGTTTCTACTTTGAACAGCCAATCTTCGACAGCCGTCTGACTCACACTTGCCTCCCATGATATTGGGAGACCCTTCCCCCACAGTGCTGAGCACAGACGTATACTGTTGACGCGTGACTCGACCTACAAACGTCTGAAATCGGTGCCAATCTAGACGTGGATCCCAGTTCGCCGCTTGTCTTCACATAAATAACTACAAAGCGCGTTTGGTCGCATCCAATCATGGGAATCGCAACGTTCGTTCTATACTTAAATGTGTGTGTGCGTGTACGTGTATTTATCGGTATTTTTACTGAAAATAAAAGCTTTTTACTGATTAATTTGTGATTTGCAATGGTGGCTCTTTAAGAGGAGCCGGCCCTGGTGAAAAGTACATGCCGCCCGCGAAACTATAATGCACTTGCGTTGGCTACCCCTACTATATGGATTCATTATCATTGCTTTAACAAAGTGACAAATATCCAGTCTAATTGAATTTAAGCACCGAAAATTCTAAAGGATATTGCTCCTAAACAATTCGTAGAGCTTTTAGCTCTATTTCATTGAGCTATCCCAACATTCTATTAAGAGTAAAAATTAAAAAAAGTATAGTTCTTTTAACTATAATGATGATAACTACAATCAACGCTTTAAATATCTATTTTAATTGATTATCAATACATTTTTAATGAATATCTTACGTGTCATACCCCCTTTGATGGCTGAGTTAAGTAATAACTGTAATACAATAAGTATATCATTAAAGATTCCTTTCCTTTGTTCTTCTGCCGCTAGCGACGCCGGCGCTTAGACCAACAGGACCACGCCCCACTAAACAGAATCTCCTAGACGTCAAGTAGTTAATCCGATGTGCAGCTGTGATAAGAGCACATTCAGTTTTGTTTTTTCTAGTTAGCCATAAAAGGATCGTGCTTTAAATTTATCTTCGTTATAAAGAGAATTTCCAAACTAGATATCAAAATTGACTGTTTTGCAGAAAAAAATATATACAAACAACTAGATATAGGATATAACGTTAGTATAATTTATATCTATGATTTACAATATTTCCATATTCGAAATAGTTGGGATACTATAAGAATAAAATTGCTCCATTTAAATGTCTGTATGTCGCTATTGCAAGTAACTACGATGCACTTTTATTGTTTTGCTTACCAAAATACAAGTCGACCGATGCGACATCGACACAATGAAAAATTACCGACCTGGCGCTAATATTTGCGGCAGTGTAAATATAATCGATACGATTTTCTTAAAAACCACGTATTTTTCGCTTGTTGAACGAGAATATCCTTTACCAGTGATAGATAAAAATTAAAAAAGAACGGAAGGTTACAATATTAGAGGAATTGAATCAAATTTGGGATATTGATTTCGAAATAAGTTGTAAAAATTTGACTTAAAGCGGTAGATGAATGAAATTATTTGTAGATGTGCCGAAAATAATATAACGTACAAAAATTATAAACCCTACAAACAAATCCAGTGTGCCAAAATCAACAGTATCTCAAAAATAGACAAAAATCTAAATGAAAATTATATGCTAAAGTAATTTGGAATAGAGTACTAGATTCACATTTTTTTTTTGCACAAGTAAATTGTGTGTTTAAATAAATGAAAATACTTTATTTTTATTTATTTAACCTTTACTACTCTAGATAGAATGAAATTTTTAGATATGCCGAAGATAATATGACGTACAAAAATTACAAACACTACAGAAAAAAAGAAGCAAAGGTTCCCAAATTTTGCCTACATGACATGCATGGCAAAAAAAAACAATGTAAGAAACAGTTAATTAGGCAGGCGATCATATTCTGTTTGTCATCAACACCAAATAGTGTTGGGAGCGAAAGTTTCATCATCATTCACGATAGATCGTCCACTTCATATTACGACTTCAAGCAGTCTACTCCATTCATTGCGTGAATGAAGGGCTTGTGCATGAAAGTAAATCTCTCACATTGCTTTCATAAGAGTAAACGTGTAGCAACTTGTTTGTATATAAACAATTTACTATTTATTTTATCAATAAGTTATTATCAATAAGGTATTTGCCCAAAATCTAAATTGTAACCTATTATAAAAGCTATGCCGTGAACGGAGCTGCTTGCTGCCGCCTTTCACGAAATATATCCATTCAAATCGTGAAAGCAACCTCGAGCCTTCGCTTCATTCGTTACGTGGCTTCGCACTGCAGTATTTGTGTTGTGTGTTGTGTTATATATGAGGGTGATGTTACGCTGCGACCTAAAAGATCTATTACGTCTCCTATTCTTGCTGTTTTACAGCTGGCCTTCCAATCCTATTCCTTTCAGAAAGTATAGGATATCAGAAGGCCCCAGATTAGGCAATTCTCCCTCTTCGATTTCATTTGCTCCCAGGTGCAACGCCCTTGAGTTGCACAGTGCTACGCAATTTGAGAGGAGATGAATGAGTGTTTCATTCTGTTCCCCAATCTGCTCGTTTAGCTCCTTCCTTTGTTTCTTCCTAGTGAGGTATTCTCACTTTGGAAGTGGAAGGCTTCTTATGGAGGTCCTGAATCAGTTCCTGTTTAACTAGCGGTGTCGTCCCGCTTAAGTAGGTTAAATATTTTCCTTCTCAATGGTTGATCCCACAAGTAACTAGGGAAGAAAAGGTCCACCTCCACAGAGCCCCGCATTCAGAGGTAAGGCTAAATACAATGGGGTGCGCCAGATGCCCCCAAGGTTGCACTAGTAGACTGGTCTACTATCCGGCCACGCATCCCATCAGCCCAGTCCGCCACCTTAGGATTTAGGTTTTTGTTGAGGTTGTCTCCTCTCGATCCGTGCAGTTAAGCCAAGACTCCCCATCCCTTTCGGAACCTGGTTTCACAGTTGGGCTTTCGGTAGCCGAAAGCAACAACTGGCATCGTTGTAGAACCCTGTGCAAGCCCTTAGCCACGACACGACGGCTTGGGCGAGGGGCACTGCAATATTTACTCACAGCTATACAGGCGAATGAAACCACGTTCATCGCAACACTAATACCAAACTTGTTCGGTAACTTAACAGCAGCTATAAGTGGCATCAATTTAAAAAGTGTTGAAAATATTGTTACTTCAAGAATTTGTGTATAGTGATTATTTATTACGGTGATTGCGTAAGACAAAAGCGCTATGTAAAAATATTACCAAAACAAGAGTTTATAAGAACTGTCTGAACAATGGGAAAAGCAGTAGCAGTTAATAATTTTTGTGTATATACCAGTGCTGTGCATTTTAGCCAGATAACCGATTAACCGGTATTATCATAACCGGTTAACCGGTCACGACGGTTGATCGGTCACGACGGTTAACCGGTCACGGCGGTTAACGGTCACGGCGGTTAACCGGTCACGGCGGTTAACAACCAGTCACGCCGATTAATCGGTCGGGACGGTGACCGGTCAATTCGATTGAGTTAAAAATATAGTCGACATGTTGTATAAGTAGCAACTGGTAACATTAATTGCTGATAGCGCTCTTAATTTTATTATGAAAGAATATAGGTACGTATGATATTTGTTCGTAACTGTATGTATTTTAGTTATGCCAGGTTTCAATGAAAAATATGTTTATACATATGTTATAAGAGGCGAATATCAGATAAACACAAATGCTTGAAGCATGAATAAAATTACCTCCAATAAACACAGGTGTATGTATAGTTCAACCTAAGAATATATAATCAAAATCGCGATTCAGATTGTTAACCTTTTTGTGGGAGGAGCTGTACTTATCACTAACAAGCAGATATTTAAATATTGGAAGGGAAATGTGTTTGTGATATACTGTCTCAGAGCTAGTTATACCAATTCGTTTTAAAGAAAGCAAATTGGTAAGAAAATCACAAATACTGCTTAATAAAAAAATTAACCCGTAAGGCCTTGCATAAACTGATACGAGAAGCGCGATTTAATGTAAATTATAAAGTTCAAAATTATTGATATGCTGAAAATAAAAAAAAATACTATTGTGTATAAATTTAAGTTCTTAAAATATGTTCAAGGATGAAGCAAGTAATAGCAAACTTTAAAAATAAAATATTAAGCTGAAGTCTCAATTTATAACATTATTATTTTTGAAAATTGTAGCAAACGTATATACACAAAAACATTAGCAAAATTAGTAAAATACTTATACAAAGATAGATATACAATAAATAAAACTGCTTTTTAATCGATTACGACGATTATCCGACCAAAGTGGATAATCGATCACGACAGTTAATCAGTCATGGCGATTAACCGGTCACGGCGGTTAACTGGATTACCCCGGTTATAATCGGTTATGTACATACGGTTAACCGGATATGAAATCTGTCCGATTGCACAGTACTAAGTTGTGACGCCCCTTTCTGGGAGTCTCAAAAATATTTCATTGTGTCATTTTTTTTAATAGAAGTACTAATTAAGTATATTATTTCTGTAAAATTTCAAATGGATTAGTTAAAAAAACTAGGATAAAAATAAAGTTGTTTGGGGGTTAACTGCTTCTATCAACTCCTCTATCACATAAAGGGGACTGAAATTTTGCCGAGACCATTCTTCATAAAGCGCAACTTTTGTATGGGTTTTCAATGCGATACCATCGGGAACACGTTTCAGTAGCTTATCCTGCTATACCCTTACCTTTCTTTCTTCTACTGGACAAGCAAGGTAAAAACAGTTTGTAATCGAAACTTTAATTAACTTAATTCATTATATGTATTATATAAACGCCAACAAGACAACTTAGGGCCATTCTGCACGAGCAGCTAAAACGCGGCCGTTTTATCGTTCGAATGCTTAAAAATTTTGAGAGGTGGTCCGGCTGGTACACAGCTTGCAAGTTGCTACGTGTAGAATGATTCACTGTTCTGCCGCGCGCGACTTTTACGCTTCCTTCAGCGTTCGGTTCGGTCGCCGGCTAATGAACGCGTCCACACGCGACCGGCAACTCACCCGTATAGAAAGACCCAATTAAAGTCTTTGATTCTGTTATACTCGGTGTTTTGTAGCCGACTAACGGTCGCGTTTTAGCTGCTCGTGTAGAATGGCCCTTAAGATTAACCCATCTTTTTTTGTCGATCAAACTGTGTACCACAGTTATCACGAATAATACAAACCGAAATAATAAGCTAACAATAAGAAGTGAATAAATAATAAATTTGGAAAAAAAAATCAAAAATAAACAAACAAGCAGTTGCCCCATACGTCGACGACACTCAACGACCAAACTTCGGATATCAATTCGTTTTTCGTTAATGGCTGTTTTGATTCAACCAAAACGTGTTGTGGACGATTTACAAATGACCACACAACGCGATTTGGGTGACTTAAAATAACCACCACAGACCAATTTCTTTTAACGACATAAGCATGTCCAGGCGCTCTTCCATTCCCTGTATTACCTTTGTCAAAACATTTTCTACATTACTTTCTTCTAGTATACGATAAAATCTAAGCGTGAAGCAAACGCCTATCAACAATCAGTTACCACCTTTGAAAATCAGAAACATAATATTGGATTTCGTTGCGTTAACTTTACTTATAATAAGGATTATTTACATCAATGACCTCTTTTTTGAATCTATGATGTCATTTCGCACTACATGAATAATATTTTGTACATGTAGTTACTTTTTTATGTGCTATTCATCTGGCATCGGTCGATCACGCTTTACTCAACCACTTAATCGAAAAATCAAGAGCTCTATAACTCAAAATTGGTTTTAACATATACAGGCTATTCGGTTTTGTCAGTACGTTATGCAATTCTATTTTTTCAAATTGAACGTACACACTAAAAAAAATTTTCTTGGTAAAAATCACTTTTTTTAATAATTTTCCGCACTGAATGGGGGTAAATGTACAGAAACTTCAGGAAAATGTCGAAATGTTAGATATTTTCCCATAATACAAGTATTTTACGTGAATATTATAGGAAATTTCGGTTTTTTAGAAAAGAATCGCTAACATTGTACGAAAAATATTAATATCTCTTAGGGAACAATTAACATTTCTTACAATTTGGAAAATTACAATTAAAAATAATATCTTTTATTCAAATAAATTAACTTAACAGCAAAAAATATTTTTTGGATGTATGATATTTACTTATCGATTATATATAAATATATACGATTTTATATATAAATACTTACGATTTTCTTAAAGAAACTATTTTATACAAATTCGGTACAGTTACAGATAAAGTAGTAGTAGATTTACGTCACCCACGTTTACCCATGTGTGTCTAAGTAGGTACGTAAATTGTAATGCAGAGGGTTAAGAGTGAAATCATCATTTAGATAACAGGTACGTATGTGCCGACTAGTGATGTAACGAATACGTGATTTTACACATTCGCGAATGCGAATGCGAATATTAACTTTTTAACTTTACTAGCGTCATCTATTAGTTTTCAGTTTACAACTATACGAACACTTGCATTAAGCACACGCAGAGAATTTAATTTCTCCATCGCCGCAGCGAAACTAGCCAAGTACAACCGAATCGTTTCGACTTTTTACGTCTTATTCTTGTCAATTCAAGTTTAGTTTTGAGGTTATTGATGGTTATTCTAATATAAACTGCAAATTTGTGCTCAAAAGGTTGTTTTAGGATTTCAATGAATTTGAATATTAGTTTTCTTTTCTAAATTATCCATTTTAACAGGTAAAAGTTACCTGTTAAAATGGATAATTCGATATTCGCAATATTCGCATATTTATTGCGAATGCGAATATTCGTTACATCACTAGTGCCGACATAACAAATGTTAAACAAACAAAATGTTTGTTAAAGTAACAAAATGTAAATGTTAAGATAGTTATGTGGATTTGACAATATCTCTGGCATTGCTTTAACAATCAAGGTAATTTCATTTTAAACTTTCAGTACTGTTAGGATAATAAATATTCTGGGTAAAATAAATTATTTCATGTTAAATCTACCAAAAAAAATCATTAAAATAAAAAAACAAAAATTGTTGTTAAGTCAAACAAACATTTTAAGTTAAAATTATTTCAAAAATTTTTGTTGTGTTAAATAACAAAATTATGTTGAGCCAAAACAGACTTACTTTGCAATTAAACAATATTATGTATTAAACTGTTAAACCAACAAAATATTATCAACGCTTTTTCTCAGTCATTGTAACCTTATGGTTTCTTCCTTTTGTCCTATCGCCCAATTATCCTGGTGTCATTTCTTTTGAAATCAGACATCAGAGAAGTAATCCTTCCACATAGGCCCCTTCATGTACATCAATATGCTTATCAAGGAGGCAAATCCACGGATCTTGCACTGAATAATCTGGTCTACAGGGTTTCGATTTCTCTAGAATCCAAGGAAGTAGCAATGGCAGCTTTTGTCGACATAGGGGGAGCATTTAATAATGGAATTCTCTCACTCCTATGCGAAGCGGTTGAAGCGCGAGGCTTAGAATGGATCGCCGCTATGCTAACGAACGGGCGTGTGATAACGACTCTAAGCGGAGGTAGTCAAGTTCAGGCCAGGAAGAGGGTGTCCGCAGAAGGCAATTTTGTCTCCACTGCTTTGGTCACTACTATTGGATGGACGACCTGCTGGCTATCATTGAAGCGCTTGGAGGCGAGGTGCATGCTTATGTGGACGATAGCGTAATACTGTTGCGAGGATCGGCAGAGAGAGAAATTACCTCAGCCCTCCAACAAGTGATTAACGCCAGTTATAGTTGGTGTAGTAGGGTAAACCTCAGCATTAACCCAAACAAAGCTACGGTAATAGCGTTCACATATAGTGTGTAAAATATATAGGCGTCTTATTTGATAAGACACTATGCTGGAATCTGCATCTGGAAAAGATTAGCCCCAAGGCGAGGCTATTCTTATGGACATGCCGAAGGATAGTGCAAAATCTTAAGGCTTATCTACAAAACTAGTCCATTGGCTCTATGTGATGGTAATAACAAACAATACCTTGGTGGTAAAAGGCGTAACAAGCCCGAACCACAGCAAAACTTACATCCATACAAAGGATTGCAAGTGTGCCAATCACGGAAGCGATATCTTCTTCCCCGTCATTGGTATTAGAAGCTCTTCTGGACCTACCACCCTTACACATTTGTTGTAGAAATGGGCGCCAGCACATCGGCTATGATAAATAGCGGTCAAACACCACATACTCGTTTTTGTGTGACTAAGAAGCTGCTGGAATCGGTTACTTCCGACTGCATGCTGGGAATGCTTTCGGAAATGATGTGTACTTGACCAATGACGGACGCATATTTCACTACCTCCTTTCAAACAGAGAGGAATGGAGATACAACAAATGAACATGCAAGCAAACACCTGCTTGTTTACGGACGGTTTCAAAACCGTGCAGGGTGTGGTCGCATGGATATTTTGTCACAATCCAAAATTAGAAGATATTAGAACCTTGGACAACACACAACGATCTTTCAGGCTGAAATCTATGCCATTGAGATGTGTATGGGAGAGATTTTGGATAAAAATTGCACGCACAAATCAATAAAAATCTTCAACAACAGTCAGGCGGGACTAAAAGCGCTAGAGATGCATAAGTACAAGTCGGAGCTGATCTGGAGCTCGAAAACACGTCCTAAACACATTGGGGATGGCTAATAGTCTATCCCTAATCTGGGTATGTACCTGGGTACTCACTCATTCTTGAAAATAAGGAAGCAGACATCCTTGGCAAAAGAGTGCTGCGGAACAATTTCAGAAACCATTTCAGGTGTCGGGTCATGCAATACCATATTATTAAAATAACCAACTAACATATAACTTATTCATGCTCAATTAAAGATACTATGTTGGTGCCTACTGCTTTTCAAATTGCATGCTTGTCACATCTTCCCAATGTATTCCCACCAATTTATTTATTGCTGTCAACTGTCAAAGGGTTATATTCTGGATTTGCAGTAAAGTGTGCGAATTTGCGTTTATACTTGGTATATATTTATTTAAAATAAGTAGTTATTGCAACTAAACCATATCAAAACCATTGTGTAAACAATCGAAGGAGTTAAGTTTCGTTAATCGTGTATTTCGACGCAGAACGTGAGAACAACTGGCCATTACTCCCGTTAACTTTCGTGCGAGGAGTATAAAATCCATATATTTTTAATGTCATATTCTTTACAGTATTTTCGCTTTTAGAGAGTAACGAGTGTTCTAAACATTCATGTTGCAAACATAAGCAAAATTTCATCCATGAGTAAACAAGGAATTACATCCACTAACCCCAAACGAAAATGCATACGAAATTAATGTTGTAAAAATTGATTATTCTACTTATTGTCAATGTACTATCGGAAACACAATTTATGACAAGTACGAAAACAGTGAGTAGAGTAGTCACAATTTAAGAAATACATATTACGTCATATCCGTTTTGGGCGCTGGAGTAGTCGGATGAGTCCATTATGCCAGCTATAGGGGTGTTTGAATTCAGCGGCGTCGTCAGTCGACAATTTCGCATCTGTCAAAATTCAAATTAGTGTCTGTCTCTGAATTTGTGGGAGTTGATCGCTTTTTTACCGTGTGTTATTTATTATTATCTAGTGTTACCTACTTCATATAAATAAGTGTCTTTTTCAAGACATCTCATACTTCGTTTATAGATAGTGGTAAGTTGACTGCATTGCATAAGATTTTTTTTATAGAAATCTCTTGTATAATCAGTTATAAGCTTATGATGGCTGAAACAGTTGCATCAACACCAAAGAAAGTTGGCGTGAAAGGCAAAATAATTCATAGCCAGGGAAGGGAAATCATTGCGCATGTATTAAAATTTATAAAGGAAGAAGCTGCAAATAATGCTCCAATAATACCTTTGTCGCACTATAACGAGAGGTTACTTGCAGCAACGGGAATATCTGACATTACATACAGAAGTATTGTCAAGGAAGCCGAGGATGTAGATGCAGGAAGAGCTACCTCTTTTAGTAGCCCTGGCAGAAAACGAACACGCCCCAGTCCAAAAAGTACCCTTCGTATTGAAGATAAACAAACAATTCGTACTATTGTACATAATTTTTATATACATGAAAAAAGACGACCTACCATAAGAGGTACAAAAATATAATTTCCTTTCTGTTAATGTTTATACAACAGCATTATTATTTAATTATAGGAATTTATGAAAAAATTAAAGAAAAATAGTATATCCTTCGAAGGAGGTTTGACCACTCTCTCAAATGTTTTAAAAAAGATGGGATTTAAGTATGTACTCATACAGAAAATTAATGTATAACAGTAAATTTATATATTTATTCACTGTGGCAAAGAACTTCTGATAAACGGAAATTATTGATGGAAAGCTACGATATACGAGCTAAACGCATAAAATATCTACGCCAACTACAAGGTTACCTCCATGAAAATAGTCCAATAGTATTTACGGATGAGTCATACATTCATAGTTCCCATACATAGCCGAAGGAATGGTCAGATGGTACACTGTTAGGACTGAAGAAACCTATTTCGAAGGGCAGCCGCTTAATCATGGTGCATGCTGGTGGTAAAATGGGCTTCATAGATAACGGATTACTTATGTTTCGATCAGGTATTTAGTAATGTATTGTATGTAGAAGTTATTATATTAATGGATGAAAACTTCGTTATTCATCTAATATTATGGTACTCCTTGAATGTATTATAGTTTTATTATGTAATCATTAATATTTTGTTCTCAAATGCTCTGAAAAGCAAGAATTATGATATTTCTAAGATGAAAGCACCATTAAATTCTTTGTTTTTTTTTTTTCTTAAAGGTACAAAATCAGGTGACTATCACGATGATATGAATGCGACAATTTTTTTTAACATGGGTGACAAAACAATTGGTGCCTAATCTTCCACCTAGAAGTGTTTTGATAGTGGCCAATGCGTCTTATCATAATGTAAAACTTCATTATGGCCCAACTTCTGGAACAAAAAAGGCTGAAATGATCGAGTGGTTGACGGCAAGGAATATATTCTTTGATTCTAGCTTTACAAAACCAGAGCTTTATGAACTAATAAAGAAAAATAAAAATGAAACGCCACAATTTAAATTAGATAAGTTACTAGCATCTCATGGGCATAGTGTTCTAAGGCTGCCACCGTACCATCCCGAATTAAACCCTATTGAGAAAATATGGGCTATTGTAAAAAACTGGGTCGCTGCAAGAAATGTTACTTTTAAGTTAGCCGATGCGGAGGCATTAGCTAGAAATAAATTTGCTTCTATAACTCGTGAAGAATGGGAATCTGTTTGTAACCACGTTGATAAAGTTGTAGAAGACTATTTGGAAACGGAGCACCTGTTGGATATGATAACAGATGAGGTGGTATTTGTTGTGAACACTGGCGAATCAGAAACTGATGAAGATTTTTATGATGATGACGAGTATGACGATGATGCTGAGAATACAGTGTCGTGATCTTTTAACTCTTAAAGGCACCCCTTAGTTTTATTTTTTACTGTAAAATATAGTTTATTGTTCTTAATCCAGTGCTATAGTATTTTAGAAAGGACTTGTGTATTTGATTATAATATTTCACCATATAGTATCGTTCATTGTACTTTGTATTTCATATTTATTCCTGAATAAATGACGATGGTTATTTTGGTGCTTTATTTTTTTTGAACATAAACAAATAAATACTAATTTATTTAAAATTAAATAATTTTAAGCACAAAATTAAATGTTTTATTTTTACCTTCTTAGTGCATGTTCCATGTATCTAAAAACATTCTTTGTTCATTGAAAATTACGATGTATTATAATTATTATGTAATTTCTATTAACCCAAATATTTTTACGAACGGTTTCCAAAATATTGACGTACCCAATAACTAATTTAATAATAATATTAATTATTCAACATTATTATTACATATTAATTTGATTTGCTATTTTTCTGTAGTAACTTCTGTTACTGGCGTGCATTTTCTCTCAAGCACCTCTGTCAATTTAAATCACCTACGCCACTGATAGCTTCAGTTCGCGTATTCTACGTTGACATTATGATGACGTAATATGTATTTCTTATATTGAGACTACTCTATATACAAATATTGTTTACAGAAGTGGTTCTTTCACATACATTTTTCAGACTAACATAACACATTAAACATTTTGGACAGTGTTCTTAAAGAAAAATACTTTTGTATGGTTGAAACACATTGTTGTGGTAGATATTATTTGTTCTCAAAGAAAAGGAAGTTTGTTACAAAACGATGGATGAAATATGGCAGATCGGAGGAAGCATACAATAGTATAAAGCGGATTGAATTAAATTAGTCTGGAAATTTGACGTACTTGGTGTACAACATATTGGAAACAAAATTCAGAAATAGTAAATCAGAGAGACTGGTTTGGATAGAGAAGAAACTTGCATACTAATCGTTACTGTGAATACTTTAAGCGATAATGGTCCCGATTAAATTTATTGTACTCACTTGTGCTTTTTTGTTATTTTTTTCCACTGCTATCATGATTAACATACTTTAAATCCTGATTTTCAAAAAGAATCATCACTAATATTAACGGTAAATGTTATTTTTAAGCGTTTATTTATTCACCTGTCAAAAATGTTTGACAGTTAAATAACCTAACGATTTGTTTACGTTTTGACGAACGGAAAATTTGCAACACGGTCGTGACGTCATAGCAAACTGACTCACGTAGTACCTCGTCTGCTATAATAAATGAACTTATATTACTTTTCTTGATTTATATTTCTTATTTTAAATACCTAATATGTTTCCTTATTTACAACACACAAATTATTATTCAACAGGCTTATTATAATTTCGATCTCAGGGTTTAACTTTGATCTGTAACATCTATCTCAATTACTATCTTTTCTGCGAGTTTTATTTCAAAATATTTACACAAACTGTTTTCACTTATGTTTAGTATAAAGATTTGCAATTAGGATGTAATGCCTAAAGAATTGAAAGCACGAATTCCATCGTGCATGTATGTACAATACATACTAGGTCGCACATTCATTCATCATCAGGCACACGGATTACATGCCATGCGCTTTGCCGTTGCGCTATTACGGACTTGTAAACTAGTTGCATATATAAGTAATTCTGAGAAGTGATATTAGGTTCTAAAAGAATAACGTTTGACCATCTAATATTTTATAAAAATACTCCAAGAGGTCACCACTGTCAACTGACAAAAACAGGACCAAATCAGAGGTTAACATTTGGTGGGTTCTCCTTGTAACAATAATGCCTTAATATACCGTATGCGAAATACTATATAAAATTACAAAAATTATATGAACGGACCCTACGAAAGAATAGTAAAAGAACCAGTAATTATTTAGTTAAAAATTGTCCCATTTCTGCTAATGCAACAAGAGATGTCTCTTCTGAATTCTTTATGATTAATAAATATGTATCCAATTTGCCTATATGTTTTTGCTGGCATATGTACTACTACTTACCATATCGTCAGAGTCGGGGGCAAGGGCGGGAGGTGAATGTAAAGCCCAAACCTCCGATTTCACCTGAAAATAATTACAGAAATGAAAAATATTGTAAGCAGATTTTTAGTTTTTTGTGTTAACATTTATACCGGGTGAAAAGTTGCGAGCTGCCGATAGCATTCTGGGCGACTGGAAATGGGAAGGACTTCAACTGTCGGCGTAGCTACGCACGAAGCCCCAACACAGATTTATTAACGTTCAACGAATTGTTACAGTTTAGCCAAATTAAATTGAGCCTGATATTCTTTTTCTCGCTTTATTTATGAAGTTTGTAAAAGTGATTAAATCCAACATTACATTTGTATTAGTGAAAGGGAAATGATAAGACAATACTTATTCGACAACTAAAATCTACTCATGCTTATTTTCTATTCATACTTATTTTTATACTGAAACATCAGACAATGTGAACTATAAATGTCAGTGACAGGGCTCATAAACAATATCAAAAGAAAAACAAAAAATAAAAAGCGGTTTTAAGCCATTCAAATAAAATAGCAAACATAGATCCTAAGAAACCTAACAAAATAAATAAAGTACCCATGCGTCGGTAAATAGTATATTATTGAAAAAATATTATGTTCGGAATAATCATTCATTTACAAAATTCCATGCGACGGTAATCGTCGGGTTAAAGTTTTTGGGATGTGCTAATTTTGTACGACCAATATTTACTCTTATGTAAAAGGTTTAAAAGAGTTCACTAATATTTCATCCGGGAATAATTTGTCTAGATGTCATACTAGGATTTTATTCCACTAATGCACAAACTTATTTTGATATCACTGACATTTCTCGCTAGAACATTTTTATTTTTGTTATTCATTGATGTAACGTCGGTTTCACAACATTGGACTGTATTACGAATAGTAGTCGCGCTAAGAATTGATCTTTCGGGATAATTTACTGCAAATAAATCATGTGCAACTTCTGCTGAATTGTCACCATAAAATTGTTTCACAATAAAAAGTTTTTCCTCGTTTTTGTTTGAAAAAAGAATCTATGTTTGTTATTTTATTTAGTTTTTGTTTGAAAAACTACATACTCGGTGGCGTAGAATCCGAATCTGCAATACAAAATGGGGGTTCCCATTTAAGATTTCAAAGTTGTTCCCCCCCCCCCCCCCCATTCTGGGGTTCGAGTTCGGCACCATTCAGTGAGCCCCCTACATTATAACAAATCTTATTAAGATCTTTTTTTGATTTGATGCAGTGTTTTGGAGATATTCCGTTGTCTCAAAATAAAAAAACTCACCCAGTATTTTTGAATTGCAAAAAGATCGTCACACACCTACATATTTTAAGCCTACCATAGCTCGCAGAAACTTCAGTCGTTGGACAGCACAGTTGGGCGTTTGTTTGATGTATTAAAGTTTATAATATCCAATAGTTTTAGTTTCATTTTGAAAGGGTTCAGTCACTACAAACAAGATCGTTTCGATTCACGGTAATTAGTAACATAATTAGTAAGCTATGTGAAACCTATTGAGCAATGATAACGATCTACAGGCAATTTCCGATTAACGTCTGATATGTGACGTGCATAGTGATACACAGTCTCTATTGGTTAAAGTGTGGTTACATGAAGAGCACCAGATAGTACAGCAACGGCAAACCAGTACCGATATAACTTCAACGTAAAGTTATACGCGACAGTGGAGTGCGTTGAACGTGGAGATCAATAGAAACGCCGCGCCCAGATCAGTTTTCCCATTTCAGCTATACTTTAGCATTTCTTTTATATTGGAGTAATTTCCTGTGGATATGTCTTCATGTTAATGTGTTCGCATTGCATCATAAATAATTTCTCTTGTATTCTCAGGTAAATTTTATTTTTAAATCCATCGGTACATGTTTTCCCGCCGAAATCTTTGATTACAGTTATATTTTCGATTTTTGGAAAAAGTTTCTTATATACAAAAGATTTACAGAATTGAATGCTGCATAACCCAAAAATATTTTTAACTATGCAAGGTGTTCCAAATGTAGGAAAACGCATACTTATTCCGTTATTTTAAATGGAACACGCTATATATTATTCTATTTTTAAATTCTAAATAGCATCACTTTATATAAGGTACTATATACGCATCTATCTGTAATAAGAACGGTGTTATTTACGCTTTTGTAAAAAAATGCCCTACTGTAAGCTTTCGGTTACGACGGCGTAGTTTATATATGCATTTGTTTTAGATATTCATATTTTAAATATCATACATACATACTTAGCTTTGGTACACAGTGAAACTAAAATCAATATAATTATATACAGGTATCCACTATAATCCCGATCATTTGCTTAACTTTAGATCAAGGTAACTTTTTTTTTTAAAATAGCACCCTATATCTTTGCTTATGTTAAATCAACCCTTTCACAAACAGGGCGCCCCGTGCGGGTGTGCAGATTGTTCCCCGCACAAAGGGGCCTTACATAAGGGGCGCCATTTCTACATGGGACATACATATAATAAATAAATCACTATTGAATTTGATAGGCTTTACGAGATTCGAGTTTAGCAAATGTTCAATTACAAAAATGCTTATCTAATATCTCGTGTAAGAAATATAACACTCTTTCTTAAAACACGTTTGTTTATTCCTTACTATACCGGGTGGGCCACCACATTCGCGTCGGTTATATACGAAAAATGGTAACATATCTTCAATTTTTTTTTTGTTAAGAGTTATACAGGTTGAGAAGGAGCACATTTCAAAATTATTTTGAAGTATATATTGCTGTGACATGTCTCCCCGGTTGTTTGAACTTTATGCTGTTAATTTTTCAAGATCAAGTTTTGGCATTGCCGCGCGCAAATTCTCACTTATCTTAATTTTTACATTTTTGCTTTGAATTTAATAGTTTTGTTGGATGTATTTAATTGTTCAGTTAGTTAGTTTATTTTTCCTTGATTATATGTTTAGCATTAGTTTATCTTGTTTGGTCCTTCTATAAGGCGTATTTCTTTGATTGATGCGGCTGTCGCAGCGCGCCTGTCGGTTGTTGTATATACGCGGTGAGAAGCCTCTAAGGGCAGAGTCTGAATAGTTGTCGCGAAGTAAGTACATGTAAATTTTGAGCTCATTTTCCCATTTTACGATTTTTCATTTGTTAAGATTTGTTTCGGTTATTATATTAATTTTGATCATTATTCAGACGTCTCCTCTTTTTAATTGGCGTTGTATATGTTTGTGCACAATTTATGTATAAGGCCCGTTAATAATTTTCGTTTTAGAAGCGAGCGCGTTTAGAGTTTAAATTTTTCGTTTTTTTTTGTAGTTATAATTTATTTATTTTATCACCTCGGGTAGGTAAGTGAAGCTGTGAGCTTGATTTAAATTCATTTTAATTTGGTTGTTTCTCTACGTTATTTGAATTAATTTGTAGTTTGCTTTGGATTTTTGAAACCACGTGGATTTTTTGTGGTATATGAAACTCCTTCTAGAACGAATTCACATTTTGTTGCTAAAGGATTTGCATTGTCCTTTTTAAATGTAAATTCACGAAGGGGTTATTTTAATATTTTTTTAATTTTATTTAATACCTTCCGTATTACGGTTTTTTCCCCTATTGTTGTTAATTAAATGTTTTTTTTTTCTTTTTACAATAAAAGTTAATGATTTTAAATATCATCTTAAATAGTTCTTTTATTTTTGAATCAGCCATTTCAATTTTTGGGGATTTTAAAGAAAGTCAATTTTGCAAACGCCCACTATTAATTTTTAAAAAAATTACTCTGAGATGTAAGAAATCTCTGCGCCCTTTTAATTTCATTTTTGCTGAGCTAGCTGGGATTGATTTTGTGCATTTTTTAAATTTCTTTAAACTTGTAACTTGGACAATCAGTTCCCCAGCATCTATTTATAGGGTGCTCAAAGAAAAGTTACACACTTGTGAAAAATTAAATGGAACACCCTGTATATTATGACATGTTTTGATAGTACACACTAAATAAAAGGAAGTTGGTGTTAAGTTTCTTATACCTAACTCGACTTGTTTCCGAGATAATTAACTATTCTTCAAAATGTAAACCAAAATTTAAGAGACATGCCTGTCATGCATATTTAAGCTAGATATTTTAAACTGTATTTATTTTTTAACGAAAGCATTAGACTGGTTAATAAAATAAAAATAATACAACAAAAACATACTTTTAATTTTCGCTATTTTTAAAGACAAGGAACTTTCTTATTTTAAATGGAAGACTCTGTATTTACTACCTTATTTAGATTCTAATTTTAACGGTCAAGAAAACAGTTATAAATCGAAGATAGAAAATATAGCAATCGAAGAATCGACAATGGAAGAAGTAAGAGGCATCATTAATAAAAGCAAGAATAAGAAGACATACATCAGGGAAAGATAATATAAACCTGGAGTTAATAAAATATGGAAGAACAAAACTACAAAACGCCATATTTAAGTTGATAAAGAAGATTTGGGAGGAAGAAAAAATACCAACGCCGGAAAAGGATATGGTCAACTAATAACAATTTATAAAAAAGGTGATCAAGGGGTGTAAGAATTATCGAGAAATCACATTCCTGAATGCAACGTATAAAATAATAACTACGCTAATAAACGAAAAGCTAGTAAATAATTACAAAAATATAATAGGAGATTATCAAAAGGGAAACTCTGCTGTACCTACATACATACATAGTGTCAAGCAGAACGTTGAGAAAGTGTCTGAATACAACATGGAACTAGAAATGCTGTTTATTGATTTTCAACAAGCGTTTGACTCTATAGAGAACAAGTTATGAAAGCAAGTAAAATATTTGGAAATAGATATCAAACTATACGAATTTCAAGAAAAACGAAAATTAGTATAAAGATATAGAACAGAGAAACACAAAGTGGTCCATATAATTGTTCACAACTTTGGTGTGTAACTTTTCTTTGAGTCATCCTGTATACTTCAAAATAATTTTTAAATATAGTCCTTCTAAACTCGTATAACCCTTAACAAAAACAATTTGAAAATATGTTACCACTTTTCGTATATAAACCGACGCGAATGTGGTAGCCCCCCTGTACATCTAATTTCATTTAAATTTATTGCTAGGTTTGTCCAGTGGTGTTACAGCAATTACACTAGTGCATATTCGTAAGTAGGTAAGGAGTGAATCTTCTGTCCTGTTACTCACAAACCAATGTAGAAAGTGCAGTACCAACAAATAAAACTAATGACTAGAGTTGGGCAATTGTCCGGCGGAGCAGATACGTATTGCGACCCGGGCCTCAAACAATGTAATATAAATGAAGCAGATCAATCGTATTATTGTAATTTAGTATGTATTTATAAGACGTAAGTCATATTAATAGAGTTGTGCAAATTTTCCTTGGAGACAAAGCGGGCGAACAAACGGGCCACCTTGCGATGCATTCGCATTTTATATCACTACATATTTAGATAAAATATTTTTTTTTTACATTTTATAATAAAAATAGGCACTGTTGTTACTCTCTTGCAACTCTACGATTCATCTGCTTTATTGGAGTACATGAGTTGGAACGCACGTTCTGAATACGTACCTGCCGCGCCGGAAAATTTGCCCAACTCTACTAATGACTACAATACATCACATTTATGAAATTTAACCGTCTGTATCTACGAAATAATTAACGATGAATCTTTTTTCAGTTTATGTAGTTTGCCGATCGTTTCAAATAAAAAGGTTCCCGCAAAAAATTAGGCTACTAGAATCAGCGTGCGTAAAAACGACGTATTATGACAACTTTATTTAGCAGGATAGTGAATGAACGTAAGAAAACGTGATTGAAAATCAATGAACAGAAAACTCAGTTAATGGAAACCAAGAAACAACTAAATCAAAAAGAATTAAAAATCGGCCAACATCAGTTTGAAGAAGTGGACAAGTTTAAGTTTTTGGAGGTTACAATGGAGAAAGAGACATAGAAGTGCAAGAAAAAATTCAGAAAGCAAACCGAATATAAGTAAGTAAGCAGAAATTTATTTTAAAGACAAAAGTATAAAATATGTCAATACAAAGCAAAGTGTTGAATACTTAATAAAACAATAAGAGAAAAAGAAACAAAAGAGCAATACAATCGGTCTAGCTTTAAAACATTAGATGGAATTGAGCAATCAAAAAATTCAGCTCTGGAATAAAAACGTTGTGATTGTAACCATGTTTTAGCAGTTTTCTTTAATTTTCTTAACGATAAAATTTTCCAATCATTGTACAAATGGTTATATATTTTAATACCTAAGATATCCACACTTTTAGCGGCAAGGTTCAAATTATGTCTCATTGAGTGTATTTGTGGGTCTCTGATATTGTAACTGCATAAGTTATTACTTTCATTTATGAATGCCTTGTACTAGATTCCAATATATGTACGAGGGAGGTCCAAAAGTTCGTGGAATGAAAGGGTTTTAAATAAAATAAAACAATAAATCTATTTTTTCCTTTTCAAGTATAATCACCCTTAAGCACAATACATTTATTAGATTCTATGAATTAATTTTTCTAAACCATTCATAAAAATATTTTTATCTTTCGCCTCAAAATGGGCTAAACTTGCCTCCTTTACCTCATGTCGTCGGAAAATTTTCTTCCCCGTAAGTGTTTTTTTAAATTGGGGAACAAATAAAAATCACTAGGGCCAGGTCTGGACTGTAGGTGGATGGACTATTGATTGAAGCCATGCTGTGCAGAGCAGCCATTGCAACCTGCTCTTGTGAACCGGGCATTTCTTTGCAAGGGAAACACACCCTTGGTAAATTTCCTCCGACGTTTTTCCTTGCGTTGGCTCCTTTAATTTTCCTAATATCGCCTGCGTAATATTCTCCGGTTATGCTCCTTCCTTTTTCTTTGTAATCAATCAATAATATCCCTTCACAATCCCAAAAAACAGTAGCCATCAACTTTCCAGCCTGATCTTGACACTTTGAATTTCTTTGGCGGTGTGTCCCCTTTTATGCCCATGCATGGACTCCGTTTGGACTCAGCTCAAAGTATGACCCATATTTCATCTCCGGTAACAATCGCTCCAAAATTGTGTGCAGGTTCGTCTCCAACAGCTCCAAAATTGTTCGGACGCATCGGCGCGCTGTTGTTTCTGAAGTGGCGTGAGCGTTCTCGTGGTACCCATCTTGCACTGATTTTGTCATACCTGTGGCCATGTAGGATACGCAAATGGTGGTATCTGATACTCCAACTAAATGCAGATAATTGTTTTTCTTTCAAACGGGTACTTTTCCAGTACAAGTTTCTTCCACTTTTTCGACGATGTTTGATGTGGTGGCCTCAACTGTCCGCCCTGAGCGGGGTCGTCTTGACTGACTCCCGGCCCTGTTTAAAAGACCATGCCACTTATAAATCATTGATTTACTAGGCACTGTTCCCCATAAACGGTTTCCATTTTCATTCAATATGGTTTTGAGCGTTCTTTCCTTGCTTGGTAAGGAATTTTATTACAGGCTCGGTGTTCAATTTTCTCCATAGTTTCAGTTTTCTTCCGGATTGACTTGTTTTAGCAGGCAAACTATTCGTAAACGACTGACGCAATAGGGCTGCAGGCTTTACCCTATATACAATGTGAGTCCCCAATCAGAATGACACATAGCGCGCGCACCTCTCTGCATTCCATCCCCTCCATTCCACGAACTTTTGGACCTCCCCTCGTATACTCTACCGGCCGTTGAAGTTAGGACAACTAGTATAATTTTTTAAAAATATTTTGGTTCAATATTTAATACATTACTGTAAAAATTTCTACAATAAAGTAAGCATAACAACAAAGTATTTCACACGGAAATCATCATTAGAATAAACCTATTAAAGAGAAAATTTAATTTAACCTAATAGCAGGCAATAAAACCAATACCAACGATATTTAAAGGAACACCGACAAGCATGTTTACAATAGAGGGGTGGGTCGACAGGGTTGTAAAATTTTCCGTGAGTGTCTCCTAAAGGTCTCCCACTATAGCAGGGAATGATTGATATCGTGCTTGTTGTGAATTATTCTATTAGTACACTAGTTACGATACGATTGTTCAATTGTGGTGTTTGTGAATATAATATATTTAAAAAAACGCCGAAAAGAAAGACGATAAGTATAGAAAAGAGATCGACTATTGTCACAATATTCGAGGAAGGACATTCTGTGCGTGTGATAACAGGAAAATTAGGAGTGACAAAATTTATAGTCCATTACACTATTCGTAGCTACCGAGACAGCGGAACATTCGAAAACCGGAATCACCAGGTCCGTCACGGATAACAACCCTCGCGGAAGATCGACGCCTTAAGGATACCACACACCAACGCGAAACTTTCGCTGCCGCTATTGATGCGAAACCGCAGCGAACCAATAAACAGGGCGGTATATGCGCCCGTCTACCGCGACCGTTGCGGATTCCACGCGTCCAGGTTTAAACGGGCCCATATACCGCCCTGTTTATTGATCGCTGCGACGCACAGTGGGGCAGCGGTGGACAAAATTCCACGCTGCAAAAATTATCTATTTCTAAGAAATACACTGATTTCTAGCTGTATAACAATTAATATAAGTTAGCTACGATAACGTAAATACTAGAGCAAAGCGCATAGTAAGTAAATCAGACAGTTTACATAATAAATACCACCTCAATTTGGCATTTAAAAAAAAAAGCTTTACCATGCTTTAAATCGGCAACTATTGGGTTTGAATCAGGAAGCATTAGTGCAAACAACCTGAATGTATCATCTGCATATACTTGCGTATTTAGTAATTATCGGCATATAATGGTGTACAAAATTTTCTAATGTGATTAAACTTGTTTTAAAAGAAAAATGCTTTATACCTATTATAATTTGTATAATTATTATTACACATAACACATATCACCAAGATAAAGTGAGAACATACGGCTCTTATTAATTATTGCGATTCTTTCAGAATAACTTATCCATTAATAGTTTTTATAGTATCTTTTGCGCATAAAACTCCCACGCAAGTACAAGTTGCACCCTTCTATATTATATAACCCGTAAAAATTTTAGTTTTTGTAAATATATGTAATATGTATATAATCCGCACCCGCGAATATCCCTCACCGCCAAATAAATGACTAAATTGCTAAATACCATAAACCAAAGATGATTCTAAATGTCTTCATAGTAAAATACACGAAGTTAAGATTTTTCATTTTGAATGTAAGTTAAAAAGGTATAACACAAATATACATTGTAACGTATTAATAAAAACTAACTTGATGGTCATGACAGATGTTTCATTTGCGGTTACGTATACGTAAAAATATACTGGGTTGTTCCTTCTATTGCATTTTATTGGTTTGTTGTTTTTTGATAAGTCCTCCCCGTGTGTAAGACACAGACAAATTTCAATTATATGCATACAGTTACATCCATGGTATCACATTGCTTCAACGGTGCATAAGATTTAGTTCATGAAGCCGAAATTAAAAGATCAGCAACACTGCCGATTGGGTTACTTTCAGAGGAAGCACAGGAAAGTAGAAATAACGACTACTGATACTACCAACTAAATTTTACCAGGAAATGTTCCCGCATAGCCACAAACGAGAATGTATTTCACAAAATACTAAAGTCGTCAGATCCCTACATAATGTCCATGAGATCTGAACCTAAAAAGAAACACCTTCCTATCAGTGTTAAAGCTCAGGAGTTAATATTGTGACAAAGTTTTTGAATTTTTTATTTTATTTTATTTATATTGTATAAATATTTTTTATACTAGTGATAGAAATAGTACTACTTTAGTACATTCTTGAGGGTGTTTATTGCTAATTTGTTCAACTATAAATAGTTTGTACTCGTTTTAACCTTTATTCGTACTATTATAATATTTATATAAACCGTTTTTTTTTTAATCCAAACACCATTCACAAAGAAAGGATTACTTCAATTAGGAATATATTTAGTTTTATTGAAATTTAATGATAGTTTATTAGCATAAGCCCAATTTGCTGTAGTTTTAACATCAATTTCTTTGTCTGAAAGAATACCAGTAATATCATCTGCATAGCACATTACAGCGACATCACTGACAAAATAAACTATATCGTTTAAAAATAATAAAAATAGTAATGGCCTCAAGACTGATCCTTGTGGCACACCAATATTGATCGGCAAGTAAGCAGATTTTATTTTATACTTAGTATTGAAATTGAAATCTATTCGCTAAGTATGAGGAAATCCATTCCGCTACAAAGTCCATAACGTCAAGTTTCTGTAGATGTATACTGTGTTGTACAGTCAAATGGCTTTGACAGTTCGCAAAGTATACCAACAGGGTAAGACTTCGTTTCAATTTTTTCCAGATTGCTGTTATAAATTTTTAGCAAAGCAGAAATAGTAGACTTCTGGTCTAAATCCATGTTGAGATGACGATAGTAGATTAAAATTATTTATATAGCTTTCAATACGAGCAATAAGCATAACATACTCAAACAGCTTTGAGAAAACAGAAGACAAGGCAATCGGCCTACAATTAGTAAATACTAATAGTATATAATATAATACTAATACTAGATAATTCACCTTTTTTATGGAAGGGCTTAATTTTAGAACTTCTAAGTAAATCAGGGAAAAAGCTTTGTTCGAAAGAGCAATTGATCAGAGGCGTTATAAGTCTCACTAATTTATGTTTACAAATTTTAATTATATTAGTGACATACCATCTGATCCTCCTGCAAGGGAATGATATAAAACAAGATCCCGACACGATCGGCAATAATAAGAATATACAAAGCAATGATAAGATCGGTACCCTAGGTGCTGCAGACACAATGACTACAAAAAAAAACAAGCAATCAATCAGTATATTACAAGAAAAAGAAATACTGAACGAATTAAACAAAGAGGACACCTTGAAATTAATTAAAGCAACAAGAATAGAATGGTTGAGACACGCTTGGAGAGTTGAACCAATGTCAATAATAAGAACAATGGTAAAGTGAAGACGAGACGATAGAAAAATGTGAGGTAGACCAAGGCTGAAGTGGATAGAGAAGGCGAAAAAGGATCAACTAAAGGTGGACGTTCGCAAGTTGGAAAGGTAAAGTTCACAGCAGAGAGGAATTGAGGAAGATCGTCCGAAAGTGGGAAAAGCTACGCACGCTTTTAATAAAGACGTAATTTGAGGAATGGAGACTGATTCACCCCACGAAACGACTCGCAAGGGATCGAATAAGCGGCGTAACTCCGCATGGAGTGTTAAGCCGTATATAGATATATTTAATTGTCGATGCCCAGTGTTCATCGCAGACTAGCTCTTCGCAAACTGAGCAACATTTTCGCGGTTCTCTGCATCTTATGATCGTTTCTTTTTAGTAAACATGACGAGCACCGTTAGCAGCATTATACGTTTTAGGGAAATGAAGATTAATTTTTCGTATCAGGCGGTAGAATTAATAACGGATCATGGTAATTTTAAATCATATCTGAATGTGGTGGGAAGATACCGCGGAGCATGTTTTATTTGAATGTCCACTCATTGATGAGTGTATTGTAGTTTCGCCATTTACAGAACGATCTTCAATAAAAGGTTTTACTAGTTCTTCACTCAACTAACGCAAAAAAGTCCCTCACTGACTAGTATTATTTTGGATCAGTTAGTCATTCTCATAATAAATTGTATATGAAAGAAGAGCGCCTACGTCGTCATATTACAAAAAAAATAGCAAGAGATCATCTCTGACAATGAATGCGCCTGTGTGTGGTATATCGGGTATACCATTTCATCCACTCTATATACGCCAGTTTTGTATTTATTGTAATAAATGTACCATTTTAGACCTTTTCTCTTCATAACTACTTACAGCAGATTCAGAGCGCATTGTCGATAACAACATTAAAGTTTTATTTTTCTTTGGCACGTACGAGCAAAGTCAAGTTCGTGAAAACCAAAGAGAATAGAATTTTCTTCTCTAGATTTATGGGAAGCCATTTATTTTGGGAATATAAAGCTTATTTTTTTTTTCAAAGTACTAACAATGGTTAGTTTCCACGACAATAAGGGTTCAGCAAGAGTTAAAGTAGTAAAATAATTATTCATGGTTATATTTCGGCCCTTTGAATGATGCTGCGAGTTCTTTTATAACTCACTCCCCCCGATTGTTTTCGCAAATATTTTCAGTTTTTACTGAATATATCCCACGCAAAAGAGATGCATTTTCGGCATCGCAAATCCACCAAATTTTGATCACGTACTTCGCTGGCTTAGTGGTATATATTGCGTAAACGTATTGACGTAAGTCTGGCCACGGTAAGAATAAAGTTGCTCATCAATTATCATTTGCTGTCGACTTGTATGTATATATTACTCAAGTTTGAATTGAACATAGTCCAAATGTCACCTATAGGAGCAGCTTTATCCTCTTCTGGTTGTATCTGGCGTCTATCGACGTCGCTGAATCGAATAGATCGCCTTATGGAAAGAAATATTGCAAGAGTAAATCTTTACACTTCACGAATAACGTTGCAGGTGATTGATACACATAAATACTGTAATCTCGCTCCTTACAAATACTGAAACTGTCTAATAATTGATTTAGATTATCCTATAGGTCACTTAGAATATCCAGAACTTTCTTATACCCATCATCCCTATTCTTAGTCTTGCTAATCTACGCTTCCTAATTCGTGTTTTTGTATTTTTTTGAAAAGTTTCTTTACACGAGACTACTGCAGCTTGATTAGGATAGTTAATAATGTAAACTGATTCCGAACGATTCAGATCCTTTCAGGAATAAAGAAAAACTAGTGGTAGATACCCAGGTACTCTGGCTGTGTAGCAACGAGATAAAAGTTGCACTACCAAAACCCCTCAAGGCATTCGGCTAATGCAGTCGCTAATCACAGAAGAATTGAAACGAATACAAATGTTCATAATTTATTTTTTATTTCATAATCGAATTCTACACAAAATTTGATGAAGAAATACGACAATTCACAATTGACCTGATTTATATTCGACAAACATTATTCAGAATAATTAATGAGTTACTACAAAGGGAACATTATACCGAATATTTTGAACACATCACGGTTACTTATACCGATTTTTTAGATAAAAGATGCTAAAATATGTTCTGAATGCATCATCATCTTACCAACATTAGAAAGAAAAAAAATATAGGGAGAACTCTTTGCTAAAGAACAATTAGAATATTTTCTGGAAAAGATAACTAATTGATTGATGTTCAGTCCGGCTTGAGGAAGAATCATTAGTATGAAGCAACATTAAATTTAGTATTAGGTAACTGAAAGGAAGAAATAGACCGTGACAACAAAATTTTGGCCGCCTTCCCCGACCCTTAAAAAAAAGGTAAATAAAACCTAAACATTTATTATATTTATACCCTTGTCAGACACGCCCGCTCGACCAAATTCCTTCCTAATCATTATCATGACCGCGGCAAAAATGCAGTTATTGCGATTATTCTCATATAATAGTCAATGCCCTAATCAAGACATCACAGGCGCTTGAAAGACGTTTGAGGCATTGGATAGTAACTAATTATTAAAACAGATTGCAACATTGCAATAAATGAAGAATTACTTATCAGAGAAGAAGCAAAAAACTATATATGACAATCAGTAGTCGACGCCTGGAGTGATCTGTTAGGAATTCCATAGAGGTTTATTCAAGGGCCTATTAGTTATCATATATATCATCAATGATATGGCAGAGGTGTCTGCAACAACCGCAAAACTAATTTCTTTGCGGATATTTTATTAAGTGTAGCAGACAATTCGTGTATTCGTTTTACGTCTTTTGTCACTTTATATCTGTTCTATTTTTAATAAAAGCTGATGTTTTTTTTTTTTTAATGAAGTGATCAATTCAAACTAAGGAAACCTATCTCTATTTACTCTTCTAATAACCACCCAAAAATTTTGAGCAGATGATCAGTTCAAATGACACAAATAGGAAGCAGGAAGCTAACGTAAACGGTGCGGATTAGTTACTTGTTCGTCTTTTTAAGACTGGTGGTTCTATCACTTCAAAATGATTGTTTATTTCAGTTTATTCATTTTAACCAACCAAAGGTTCAAAGGCCCACACAGGACACTTAGTCCGACAGATATCCACTGGATGTCCCAATCACCAAAACATGTCCATATCATCAACATATTACAGATGTTGGATTAATATCCATGAGATATTCTTTTTGGAGTTATTACAATAGTTTATACAATTAATAGAAATATATTTATCATGATTTGCCTGTTTGGAAGTTAGTGATAAGTACATGAACTTTGTATCGAATATCTTGTGAAGATTTATGGGATGTTATAGATTCTGCAATAATGTTAAATTTCAGACTCGTTATAGAATTAACGCTATTTCTAAAAAGACGATTGGATTCATTACTGGTATGAATATTAAGTAAAATTAAATAACTGTACTAAGCATGTGCTGAAACTACTTTTTACTTTACCTGTTCAAAGTGTCGCGATATATTTTTTTTCTAAATGTAGAATTAAATAGAGAATATACTGAATGAAGCGTTTTTTAAAATAAACTTCTGCTCTTTAAACAAAAAAGTTCTAAAATTTAAAAAAGTGAGCCAAGAAAATATCGACTTTGTAAAACTCATAAAAAAACGAAAAAAAGAACCTCAACGGGGTATTGCCGCTCCTAGAGCTTTCTAGATCTTCAAAATACGGGTAGATCAATCCCCATCCTCTCCTATATCCTCTCACACACATCCCTCCACCTGTCCCTGTCCTGTGTCCTCTCCTGCCATCGATGAATACCGGCTTTGTTAAGATCTTCTTTAACTTCTTGTAGCCATGTAGATCTAGGCTTGCCTCTTCCTCTTCTGCCTCCCGGTTGCCATTCCAAGATTCTGCGGATTACTGTACCATTCCCGGCCCTCCACACGTGTCCCAATCATGTTCTCTGCCTCTTAATTTTTTTAACCACGTCACCTTTCATTAGCTCGTTTGTTAATTCATAATTGGTTCTTCTTCTACATTCACCGTTGTCCACTTTTATTGGGCCTAATATTGTTCTTAGTATTTGTCTTTCTTGTATCCTAAGCTCCTCGTCTTGTTTCTTGATCATCGTTATTATCTCTACGGCGTATAGTACTATCGGTTGTATTATAGTCTTATAAATTCTCATTTTTGTTCTCTTTCCCAATATTTTACTTTTTAAGAATTTTCTATTTGCTTGATAGGCCTTGTTCATATTGGTTATGCTTTCTCTTATTTCTGCGTCCCTGCTCCTGTCATTTGTTATTCTTGTATGCCCTGCGCGTTTTCGCTTGGTTCGTTCAATAGTCGGGTCATACGTTTTCCAAATTCTTCTTTTATTTTGGGGTCCTCTAATTTGTTTATATCCCACTTGGTACTTACATTTTTTAAGCTCTTTCTTACTTTTTGTCTTATCGTTGCAACTACTAGAAAGTGATTTGAGTCAGCACAGGCTCCTCTGTATGTTCTGACATCTTTTATATTGGTCCTCTTCCTTTTTGATATTAATACATGGTCTATTTGTGTGTAAGTTTTTTGGTCCGATGTCAACCAAGTAAGTTTATGCCATACTGGGTGCTTGTACATAGTACTACTTACAACCATACTTGTTCTTATTGCTAAATTCGTTAACCTTTGACCATTGTTATTCGTTTTCTCATGTATTGTATATTTACCTGCTATTTGCCTCAAGTAATCCTCCTTTCCTATTTGCGCGTTACAGTCTCCCAGTATTATTATCGTGCCTTCTTTTGCTATCTTCTCACATTCCATTTCTACTTTTTCATAAAAGTTATCTTTTTCTTCATCTGCAGCAATTTCTGTAGGTGCGTTTATATTTAAGATTGAAAGGTTAAAAGGTTTAATTTGTAATCTGATATATGCTATTCTTTCATTTATAGATTTGAAATCTATTACCTTATCTTTAAGTTTTTGCATCACAATAAAAGCCACTCCATATTGGCCCTGTTTTTGACTTCCCGAGTAAAACACTGAATAGTTTGCTTCAGTTATTCTCATGCCTTTCCAGCGAAATTCTTGTAAGGCTGCTATATCAATCCTGTATTTTTCTAGTTCACATGTTATTTCTTTCGTTTTAGCAGTTTCTAACATAGTTCTTACATTCCACGTACCAATTCTAATTTCTTCTTTCTTCCTATTTCGTTTCTGTATTTTTGTTCCTTGTTTTATTATTGTCTGTTTATGTATACCAGGTTGAGATTTTACTGCACTTACTCTCTCACTTTTATTTTCTTCATTGTACCTCCTTTGTAAATTTGTTTTATTTGATCTCGTTTATTTATTTCTCTAATCCTTATCCTTTTCGTTTGCGGGGTCGTCATCGGTCCGTGTCTATCTATTTTCAGTTTTTTGGTTCATCAATGCATTTAACCAGATCCTGTTTTTCGTTGTCCCATATTATGCGTTTTCCATCTCCTTCAAGCTGTTAGTATTTTACCTTAACTGTTGCTCCCTTTTCTCTTTCCTCTCTTGGCCTTTCCCTGATTTTTTTCTGGACTCTTCTTTCCTCGGGAATAAGTTCAGAATCTATGTAAATATTCGTACCTTTTAACTTTTTCTTCTCTTTTAGGACACTAATTCTCTCGGCCCATTCTGCCATTTCGGCTACACATCTTTTTTCACCAATTTTATAGACATTTCTTACTTTTACCTTTACCCCCAGGTGGGTTTCAATCATGTTCTCAACCTCCTTTTTCAGTGTGTTTTCGTTGCTTGTATCAATCTTAATTCCTGTTATTATTAAATTGTTATGTATCTGATTTTTCTTCATTTTTTCTAGTTTCTCTTCAGAAGCTTTTATTCTTTGAAGGTAGCTTTTTTGTCTTCCTCCCGCTCCTTTTTTACCTTGGTAATTTCTTCTTTTATGTACTTTATTTCTTCATTGTACTGACTCATTTCTAGTTCTAATTTTTTTACTCCCATCTTCATTTCCTCCATATCTGTTTTAATTTCTTTCCTTATTTCGGCTATCTTCCTTAAATTCATTTTTAAAATCCATTAAAATTTTTCGTATTTCATCCATATTAAGATGTGCAAGTTCCTTAGTCTCGTGTGTTTTTCTAGGCGTCCTTGCGGCTAATTGACTTTTTTGGAAAGTGTTTAACTCTCAAATGAGCTATCGTGTTTTGGTTTGTTCCTCTTTTGTCCTTTACTCCCTTCGTTGGGTTCTTTCTCTGTATTCATGTAGGTGTTTAATTTTATATTTATGTGCAAATATGCTTAAAATATACCTGAAGCCGACTCTGCCTTTTTCCTATCACTCATAATAATAAATATTACTGTTGTTTACTCTTTTATGCAGCACCGCGCAAAAAAGCCACAGGCCGGTCGACCCGTCGGACTTTTATCGGATTAGGATTCTTCTTCGTATTTTAACAGTCTTATAAACAATTTATTTATGCCTATTTACTACTTTACTAACCTTTTCTCTCAACAGCTACTATACACTCACACCTAGCTATCACATTCACTAACACCTTGATATACTTTGATCAATTATTGATTTGTATTTCTTGAGATATCTCAGTTTAATACGGAGCAAAAATTCACGCCAGTCTTACAACTTCAAGTCAGGACAGGACCCACAATACTAGATAACTTGTGTAAAAAAAATTCAATGAGATCAGACCCGGTGTTTCTGAGAAAAAGGGACATACGTAATGACGGTTTTCCCATATGGATAAAGATATGTAGTAACCCCCCTAATGCATAGATCTGTCTACTATCCACGCTAAACATACAATATAAGCTCTATTTTACCCTGTAGGTCGTACAATTAGAATGTGTCACTGGTGTACTTGCAGGCAAATTTAAAAAAAAATGTGTATAATTATTGTTTGTATCTGAACATAATTGGGTATGTTTATATTACCTTAAGATTACCACGTTAGTAGATATATCTAGCTGCCAATGGTTTCTTTTTCTTTACAGGAAGTGAGAGAAGGAACATGAGTTAAGTAGACTAACAAGAATAATTTGTTATAATTTTTTGTTTGTAAACTTGTTAAAATATATACTTCACTTATGAGCTATTTATTGTACTACCTGTTTTCTTTTCTTTAAAAATCGAAACTCTCGGAAGACGTGTTTACCAGTGAACACTGGTGCTGAAAGTATTTTACGGTAAACATGTAATACATCTAATGTAATGAGTATGCTATGTATTATGTATTACATCTGATGGAAATGTTATCTACGATAGTGGCCCCTTTGAACTTGCGAGTGGTATGCTGAGCAGTGGGCACAGTGCTGGAAATAACAAATAATATTTCCAATAGTGTGCTCACTGGTGAGCATGTTTGCCACGAATTCAAGGGGATGGATATCTAATAGGCGGATATTTGGAGATGTAAGAGACATCCATAGAATGTCTGCAACGTCTAATGGATATTATGGATATCCACAAATAATATCTAATGGGTGTATGGTAGACATTTTGTGCTCTCTGGGATATCGATCAGATGTGTTACAAAGCATATATGCTTTAATGGATATATCAATTAGATGTACTATTTGGATATCTAATAGGCAGACGTCTGGAGATATATGAGACATCCATAGAATGTCTAATGGAGATTCTGGATATACATAAAGTATATCTAATGGATGTATGGTAGACATTTTGTGGTGTGTGGGGGTATAAAACAAATATAATGTATGTTGCTAATTCAGCAATTGTAGAAAGCCAAATGTGTTTGAAAATATTTGGAAATGATTAAAAATTAATAAACTAAAATGGGATAAGTTGAGAACTAGAGCAATGATTTCAATAGTGTAATAAGTAACATTATTAAAAATGTGACAATAATTCATAATGAAGTTGTTGAATGTCTAAAAATTAAAAAAGTTATAAATGCCTAATTTATAATGGCGCTTTAAGGGGGCGTACAAACATAAAAAAATGTTCACTGTCAAAGAGGGCAGTTAACAATCTTTTAAATGTAGATGGCGCGGCCTGTTTCAAAATTGTTCGGCGAAAAATAATATATACATTCGTATATTTGTGTAAACACATGGATATATCACGTGGTCAAGTCGAGTGAATTACGAGGTCGGGTGCTATTTTTGTGTATATTGAGAGAGAAATTCCCTTTTAGAGGGTAGCTAGAGGAAAAAGTTTGTTTTAGAGGGAATTATTACATGAAATATTACTATTATTATTATTGAATCAATAGAAATTTAAAAAAAAAACTTTATTTTTATTGTTTCTTTTTTGTATTTTATTTTTTTGTATCGGTACACTTATTTCAATTTATTAAAAAAGTTGATAAATTTGTATTTGCCGCCTAAAAAGCAGAAAATGTTCGTGTCGACGCGGCGCCGAGAATTGCCGATGAAATGCAAGGCATATGAAGTTCGTATGTCATTTTTGAACATAAACAGATAAACATAACATAAACGAGCGTGAAATGGAATCAGAATATTTTTTTTTTTTTTTGTAAGGAGAATTGAGAGTGCTCGAGGCTTATCTGTGCTTGCCTATTTACTAGATTATTTATTTGTTTTATAGAAAAAGCACTGTTGTAGGATATATTGATGAGAATATGTGGCAAATGTCCATGTTGGTTATATTATCTCTGTTACTGAAATTGAATAATTCAAGGAAAAACTTGAAATGAGCCCAGCCGCTCTGAGGATCGCACTGTTGTGTAAGTCTAATCTAAAAGGCACTTATTGTGAGTACAAACGCATACATTTTTGTCAAAAATAATACATGGAAAGGTGTTAAATTATTTCAACAAAATAAGTTAGTTGCGACAATTATTATTGTAGCTATTATTGCTAGAAAAGGTCAATCTTTTCGTGATATCGACGTGTTTTGTGCAGTGACATAACCTAAAAATGCATCTTTTAAGAAATAAGAAAATGTAGTCTGCAAAGAAAAATATATATTCCATTTGAATCTGCAGTCGTTCAATATCCATATAGCCAATACTACGATCACCAAAAAGGCTGAGCTAGATGTTTTCCTCTAGAGAAGATATAAAAATCATATCACGAAGAATATTGTGCACTCACATGCCTCCAACTGTACTGTATTTTGCCACATTGACTTTTTAAATTCAATTTAGTATTTTGAGAGACATGGTTTGTCGTTAGGGTGAAATAAATATTAGAGAATTAATTGCTTGAGGAGATGGAACACATAGACTGAAGAGATACTGATAAAAAGGTAATGATGGACAAGGCATCATTCGATTGATATCATTAAATAACTCGATTATTGCTTGCCCGTAATGAAATATTCTTGAATTTAGCAATTTCTGTATTATTATTTTTCTGATATGTATAACTACACTATTATTACTTTCTTTACTATAAAATATTTGTATAGACGGCAGTTTTATTTTTTATTTGTACAGTACAATTGTAGCTATGAGGAAAAATAAATACTTTTATAACGAATTATCTTTCAATTGTGAGTGATTTTTATAAGGAAATAATTTGGACTAACGCAGGGAATACTAACTGGAATGTAACAATTTATCTTTCAGTTTTTTTCATTTTTTATTTACAGAAATTTTCGGTATTATTGTTATTAATGAAAATGCAGTTAACGTAGGCTATCAGCAATGGATTAAATCTACATTAATAAAATTATTTTTCTTAAAATTCTGTGGCGCCATCTTCGAATAAAGTGGTACACTTCTATGATTGGCATAAAATCATAAATTTTATAAGATGGCCCACTGTTTTACAAAATGCGTTCTTCAGTTTCTCCAAATGAGTGAATATTTTTCAATTTCTCTACACATACATAATATACAAAATGTAACGATCATAATGACACTCTTCAACCATTTTTTCTTCTTCGCCGTTATTCGATTACAGATCCTTTACTATTTCTTTGTTGTGATTAGTGTGAAATACAGTCTATTTCATAACTTAAAACATAATTAAATGTTCTCATTTTCAAAAACTGAGGAAAGAAAATGCAAAATTGTCCCACACTTTTGCCACACCCTTAAAAGCTATAGAACATAGAACAACAGCAAGAAAATTTCATAAAACTCAAACACTCATTTTTATTCCAGAATGTCTATCATATATGGTAATTTTGCATACTGTGCATTTCGGTGTCTGTTTAGGATATTACAATTGATATGGTTCCGTGGCGTGGCTGGCGACACTGACTGCAGTCGAGAAACAGACGATAGACGATGCGATACAACCAAGCGTAGCAATCGGGGGTTGTACTCAAACGCATATGTTTGGTTTTTGGATGCAATATTTCTCTACCTTGTTAAAAGTAAACTGGCACTTGCTGTGGCATTAGGCTGTTACTCTACGTATAACGATGCTGTGTTTAACGCATCAAACGCTTTTTTGTTCCTTTTTCTTCATTACCTCTTGACTCGTTATCACTGTTTTTCTTTCAATAAGGTCAACGTCAGTTAGTTTCTCTTGTTCTTTGTTGTGATATTATCCACTCTTCAACTTCTTCTTGGCTAATATCTTCACATCCACCGAAATTTCTCATCATTTCATGGAGCGGAACTTCCTCTTGCTCATTGTTATTTTCTGGGGGGAGATCTTCTTGGTGTATTATCTTTGCCCAAGACTTTTGTAATGTTGAACTTTTCACTTTGTTCCATGCATCTGCTGCCCAATAAACCACGTCTTTCAAATTTATTCCTTTTAAACAATCCACGAATTCTTCACCATCGTACTCTTTCTAGAATTGATTGCAAGTAAGTTTCGTCGATAATGCCTTTTCAAATTTTCTAATACACCCTGATCCATAGGCTGCTGCATTAACGAAGTTACATTCGGTGGTAAAAACATAACTTTGGATATTTCACTTCTTAATTCATTTTTACTTTCGTGAGATGGTGCATTGTTTAGTAACAGAAGAGCTTTTCTAGGTTAACCACTTTTTCTTAAGAACCTCTGAACTCCAGAAACAAACTCTTATATAGAACCAGTTTTTGAATAATGTAATCCAAGCACTTCTTTGATTTCGGTAATAAACTGGTAAAACATTCGCCAGCACATTTTTAAAAGCTTTGCGGTTAGCCTTGTTTTTTATTTTTGTTTGAACAGGCTTCATTTTTTCCAGCTAAGGTTTGTGATAGCAACATCTTATAATATAAACCAGTTTCGTCGCAGCTATAAATTTGATCTGGCGTATATTCCTCTTCTTCCATAATTTGTTTAAATTTTTGTTTGAAATTTTCAACTTCAGCTTGATTAGTAGATAATTTTTCGCCACGAATATTTAATTGACGTGTCCGCCTTTTCCACCTCGATAACCACCGTCACTTGCTCTAAATGTATTAGGAGCTTCGATTACAGAAGGATTTTCACCAATTTCAATTGCTTTTTGCTGTAATATAGGGCCCGAAATTGGGTGGTATTCCAATTTCGCGTTGTTGTATAAACCATAAATACAATGTCTCGTCAATTTTAGTGTATTCCCCCTTTTTCATAGATTTTCGCTGCGGCGCAAGAGATGCTAATACACTACACAGTACACCATTGTTCAATTTTCTGTCGATTTTTCTTCAATCGGAAACAGTGCTTTAACTACACCATAATTTTATTGTGTTGCTCATGGTGATGTCAATTTAAAACTGTATAAATAAACCCTAAAATGCGTTTGTTACAAATGAAATGCGATTCAGAAGTTAATTCCGGTGAAAACCAAACTTTTATTAATTCTAAGAAGTACCTACACGTGCAAAGTTCGGATAATCGGAAGTTTCATCTAGACTTGTTTCAATTAAAACAGCGGATTCAAAATTTCCGTTCGTTTCGGATAAGGCGGCGTTTCAATAAATCGGGAGTCTACTATACTTGTGTATACCGCAAAATATCGTAATATCGATTGTAAATCTTCTACGTAGTAGTTGGTTATTATTCATATTACAGCATGTCATAAAACAATTTGCCATCTTCTTTTAAAAGTTTTAGACTAATATAAAGGCGAAGTTAGTGCTTATTAATGCTACTGGTCAAGACTGAACAAAAGCCCAAAACTTCGTAATTCTTAATGTACAGCCCCCGATATTATTTTTTAGCACTCGAACGAATAGCTCGACACTTTGATGGTGCTACATATTATCGAAAATTGTACCTAAAGTACTGTTTCCTTCCGTCCGTTATGTAAGTATGTATATATAAATACACATAACAATGCACGCGAAAAGAAGGTAGGTAGGTATAGATCACATAATATAATATTAAATGGAAAGAGGATTTTTACAGGCTTTATGCACTGTGTAAATATTAACATAATATGCATGAGCTTGGTCATAGATGTAGTCTCTGACAATTTTCAAATGATTATTCCATTTAAGTAGTAAAATAATCATGGTTATCTATACATAGTTCTTAACGTTACTGAAGAGCTCTAATAGAAATAACTATAGTTTGTGATTGGTGGTTCGCTCTTTGAGAAAATCCTATATAAAAGTCCATTAACGCCTTCATTGTAATCGTATTCTCCTGTTATATGACTGCTTCACTTGTCCCTTCAATTGCTACATCCTGTTTAACTTCTGATTCATTTTCGAAATGTGCAGCATTCATCATATAGGTACAAATCGCATGCGTATGTTAAGTTGTACAATTCAGCTTTTTCACTCATAAATAGAGCTGCAGAAACGAGTGCTTTCGCAGTAGCGTAAGGCTCGGGACTAAAAATTAATATGGTACATCACGTTACGCGCTTAACCGGTGCTATTGCTATTAATATGTGTTTTACACACATAAACACTGTTCGATAAAATGGTAACATTACAAACAATACATTTAATAACACTGCGTGACACGATTTTCGTACCTGAAAAACTGATTACTATTATGGTTTTCAATTAGTTACAATATGTAAGCAGTGGATGTTTTTTGTTTCTATCACGTCTTGTTTTTGAAGTATGCACTGATGGCATTAGATAGGCTATGCCGATTCTGGCACAAAATCTTAGGATTTTCAATGGGGGTAGAGTACACATTTTATCCCCTCATAGATACAATATGCATATTTACATGTCACTTCGTGCTCGTAGCGACAGATTGAAATATTCTACCTGATATACATACCGGGTGTCCAGCCTAAGATGCAAGGGTCCATAGCCGATTTATTATTGCTTTTTTGGAAAAATGTTTCAAATAAATGTTGGCTCGAATCATATTCTACACATTTTAAAATTAGTTTCAGTAATGGCGGACTTCTGCTTGTACCGGAAGTAGATACTTTATTATTTTAAATGGAACACCCTGTATATTACTGTATTTTTAGATTCCTTGTTAAATTTAAATAACAATACGTTTGGCATACATTGGGGCTAAGTTGTACCGTTTCCGAATTACATGACGTTTTTTTCGAAAAAATGACATTAGCAATGTCTGCGGTGTTTGCAAATATCTCCGGAAATACGAAAGTTAGAAAGATGTGGTTTTCAGTTTCCGCTTAATTATGAAACAGCACACGTCTTTTATTTTAAAATTGTTGCGTTTACATTACAGAATTATTGAATAGGGCTCTGTAATTTTCGAACTCTAAAATCATGGATAACTTGATTTTTTTTTTAATTGAATGGTATAGCAATTTTAACATAAATGGATGTAAAATTTGTCTCTCTCCAAAGGTTTTGGAGATATTCGCGATTTTTCAGTTTTTCATGATAGATACGTATTGCGAAGCGCCGGGCACCTTCCCCTCGCATTTCACCAGGCTTGGGACTAATTAACAAAACAAAATAAGTTTTGTCGTTAGTTTTAATTTTTTGTCGTTAATTTAATCGAATTATTGATAATTAAATAAAGCAATGTGTATATCTTTTAAGTTTTTTACCAATAATTATTAGTTACCGTACCCAAAAAACAGTACGTGATAGAAAAAAAAGTACATAGGTGTTCTTATTAAGCGATTTGTATAAATAAATAAACAGGAAAAATTGAAGTGGGTACTTAATTTTTTTTTCATTTGTAACGTAGTGTAATTGAGTGGATGAAGGTGTTATGTTACAAAATCAAACTTTTTCAGAAATTAAGTTTTTTTATGTAATTTTTCTCAAAAGTAGTGTAACATAACCCCTTCATACATTCACAATACCAGTGTTCTTGAATTTCTGGAATTTTCGATGGTACTATGTGAAAGATGGGTATAAAACACCTTGATTCATGCAAAAAAGACAGTTTTTAAAATGCGACATAGCACCTTCATCCACTCGTATCTCCAATTGTGCAAATGTTTTCTAATGTCGGAAGTCGGTTAAGAAATCTATTATCCCTCATCGAACCTAATAAAATACGCCATCGATTCCTCATCATTATCTATCCTGGCATTTATACATATACTACAACTGTACTACCGCATTTAAAGATAAAGGTATCTGTTTTTTTTTTTTTTTTCTAGAAACACTGTTTCTACAACTTTTTAGTTCAAAAACTCTCGCTCAAACTAATGTTTAGTAAACATACAGAAAGTTATTTGAACTTAAGAGAAGAATAGAGAAAACTATTATCTACAGGCATATGACAAAAACAGTGCCTATATAGCAAAAATGCAGATACGACCATCATCCTTAGCACAACAACGTAAGTACGCGTATGAATCCCAACTCCGACAGTTTTCGAAATATATCATCGCCGCCAATGAGTGCGCACTCGTTTCTGAAGGTTTACTCATAAATCATCAGGAGTTTCTTGATTCCTTTTTACTTTTACTAATTAACCAAAATTTAGGATTATTTCGGTTAAACTTGAATTACTGTATCGTCTTGGAACAACACACGTTTAATTTTCGATTACTTTTTATCACTTTTCTTTCCTATAGATTGCATAAAACCTTTTTGTATGTGGAAACAAAATTTAAGTAACTTGATAACTCCTCAGCTTCACAAAAAATTTGCATAAGGTAATTAACATAAAATCGAGTCTCCCAATATCCTTTGGAACTTGATATATATTTGCTCTTCCTATAGTTTCTAAGTTAGTGTTAATCTTTTTCCTCGTTAAACAACTGAGATACTATCAAATAACTAACCCGATAAACTACAGCGAAGTTCTAATGAAACACTTAGCTACAACAATACATTCCAGATGTAATTATATATGTATATCCAAAGGAAATAAAGCACTATGCTTGCAATAAACGAATTCATTGTTTGTTTAAAACATAATCTCTTTTAGCTATTCTTATCCTGAAAGGGTCGCATTTCTGTCAAAATGGGTGTGTAAACCAAATAACAGCTTCTACGAAAAGTGGGATGGGTCATATGTAGCATTTTGCCCAAAATACCGTGGTATAGAAATAGAAAGCCAATGAATTTAAGCGAGATAGAGTCCGAACAGAAAAGATATCGTTTATAGCATACTACTGTATTAACTAATAACTAATGAAAACCACGCCCCTCGATGTAAAAGGAGTATTTCACGAACTTCTACATTTTTAATACGTAAACATTCTAATCGATACTATTTAGTAGTGAACATTGGAGAGTTTGAAAAGCGAGCTTTATCAATATTTTATCAAATTAAGACCGTCTATGTTTTAGGGTGCAACGGTAATTTTTCCCGCGTCATTTTATTTTAATCACAGATTAAATAGGCTACGTCGGGTCCCCGAAAACTATCCATTTGAGATCGAATCGGATCATGCAGAGTATTATCCCAGTATAGCTGTAACATATGCACTGGAACTTGTAGCATTATTACCTACCCTTGGGCGCTGAGCGCCGAGTCGGCAGCCATCTTATCCTTACAATGATGGGGGCACAACGGAAATATCTAGTCACAAACTGTGCACACATCACAAGCTGGCACGCGATACGATAGACGTCATGACACCCGTCGGGTTGTAACCCGCCCCGCCCAGTCTCGTGACATCGTTAGACGGCCGCCCGCACTTGTCAGACATGCAGCCGTCTCAACGCGTGCCGACGGAATGGGAGCGGTCGCGATTTGCACCAGGGCGGCGGCGACGCGCGTCTTCTTTCGGTCATCCAAGAACAGAGGGGGCGGCAACAACTGGAGTACCAAATGCTTATCACGAAAAGTACTCACCAATTCCTCTATCATACTTCGTAATTAAATATTCGAATCACAATTACACATTTATCGTTTTGCTTAAGATGAATAAAACGCACTTTTTTTAGGGTATAATAATATTATGCCTAGCAAAAAGTTTTTAATTAGATAAAGAGCTTCATTCTTTGGTGTCTTCAATTTTAGACTTATTTCAAATGTCTTATAGTGATTGAGCCCACTGTATAATTGTAGTCATCTACAAGTTACTACTAAATCACTCTTCCTTAGTTTTTCTCAGTGACATAGCCGATAAGTCGTCCTGCAAACTTTTCTTTTTTTAATCAACTTGTAGTTTTAATTTTTTCTTTTTTTTTTAGATTCTCCCAATTTTTTCCCCATGTCAAATGATCAAGTAAAATGATGAAGATCCATGTCAAATTATTATCAATCAGTACCCACTTAGAATTGCTCCCAAAGAAACATTGGAAGATTAATGATAAAAACGATTGTTTTGTCACCAAAGGTTAATTTTGAGTATACGGCGTACAATTTGCCGACTATTCATGCCATACATAAAGCGCAATCTAAGTTCTAGTTTTGTCAATACGCAAATAAAGGTCACTGGAATTCAGAATTAATCTCTACGAACTTGACTCAAACTTTACTCATATTTTCTTTTAATGTCTAAAAAATATAATCTTTCCCAACAATTAACATCTGTTAATACCTCGCTTACGTTTGGTGTTATTCGATTCCGATTGTAAAGTCCCTACTATGCTTGCCTTGCCATTTTGGCGTTATATGTAAAATTGAGAGGAAGCTTTTCAAGGGCAATAAAAATGCAATTTAAAATGTAATACACATACAACTGTTTATTGAGACATATATAAATCAGTCCTCTCAAGATTGATAATTAACAATTCCAATCGAAGCTCCTAAATAGCTCCGCAAAGACCACTAAATGGGTTTTCTGTTTAGCAGTATGTATAAGTAGTAAATGTTATTATTACATGTCAAAATTTATTATTACCTACATCACACTAAAATAAGGAAAGTGTTACAAGTGTTGAGGGACATAATCGGGGAAGCAAAAGCAATTAGAATAATTATAAATGGTTCTAACGATGATCATATATTGGTGACAATAATAATAGTAATAATAATAAGAAAATTAAAGTATATAATTGTATAGAATTGTGTATAAATTGCAAATGAGTCTTTTAGCTGTAACGTATGTCGGAGCTAGTCAGAGTCATTTTCTTTTATATATAATATATAAACTTATCAGAAACAGAAGTATGTAACTCCTTAAATTACCGCTAAAATACATCACAATGCAAAATGCATTTGCAGGAATAAAATATACATATAATAAAAAATTAACTCGCTTCATGAGCAATGGTCTGTACAGGACAATTCATGAATCGAGTGTCGTCCCTCCATGCCCGGACGCATCGGCAAGTAGACGACACAACGCTACCTTGTAGCAATTCTGTCGCCTGACCCAGCGTCCCTACAGTGTCAAACCCACAATACCAATCAGCTGCAGTTATTGTGACACCCGGGATGTCGGGCAAAATGAATAAAAAAAAAATCAATTAAAATAACATAGAGCATTATCAAAAAGACTATAACTTGCAGGCGGCGCCCCCGCGATGTAGTCTCCAGAACAAGGGACGCAGACCCCAAAAAAAATAACAATATAAAAACATGAATTTAAAAAACCTTACACAATTTAATTTGCTTTACATTCAATAGAATTACAATTTTAAAACATAATTTTGAAAAATCCAACACATATATACGTCATATATATTTCTATATATATACTAAAGAACCAAATCAACAATATAAAAACGACGAATGCAGAAAGGTTTGGGGACACCATCAGCTGTTATAAATAATGGGTTCCACTAATGTGTGGGGGCAGGGCGCACGGACAACAGAATTTCTTTTTTTTTGTAGTTGCACACCTGCCCACTGCCCAGACGCAGGGCCACTCGCACTCAGTCCCACCGCGGGCTGCACTGATGTCACTACTTAGCTCCAGGACGCGTATGAATCCTGGTACCACTGCTGCTCACCGTTGACTCCCGCTGCCCCCAGAGGCTGCTGCGCCAGAGGTTGGTTACCCCAGGTGCTCTGGTATCTGCGCTTCGACTCCCCCTGGTTCTGGTGACCCCCGTCAAACTTTCGCTTACCTGTTCGCAAAGAAATTAAAAACTTTGTTAGTATATTTACATACAACATCATAAAATAAACTGTACTTAAGAAACTGGCGATGTTAGTACCACTATATTGTATGGGCACCATTCTATTTAATAAAATATATTAGTTTAATGAGTCATTTTAAAAAAGTTACATATTTTCTGTGTTAAAATGTGTATATTGTTCCATACTCGACAATACCTTAAGAATATTTATTTACACCGTGATCAATTAAAAGTGATTGGAGTATGAAACTAAACTAGTTCATATTTACTTTAGTGCATTGGCTATTTGCATTCGTTTTATTAGTTTTGCCTTGTATTTTAACTCTTTTGGTATCTATTTCTAAATTAAATTTGGTTTTTTGTAAGACACGTGTATCGTTATGGCTCACTTTCGCATATCCCACAGTTTAATAATTTGTTGCCTAGAATCCAGATGTGGAAATTAGAAGATAGATTGATTCAGCAATTTATGAAAAACAAGCGAAAACGAGCAGGAATTCCCACCGTTTCAACTGATGGCGTTATAGATGTCGTATAGAATAAATCTATACGACAATTGTCCACTCAAAAAGGTGTTATCAATTTATTTTAAAATATTATGATTTCATTATCTAAAAGAAATTACATATGCATTCCTACAAAGTTTGTCAACGCCTGTATCACCAAGATTTTTAAAAAGAAATTACTGCCAATGGTTTTATCAAAATTTACAAGCTGAAGACTTTCTATTCCGACGAAGCTTGGTTTATTTGGTTACATTATCGTACCTGTTAACAAAATACAACAACTAAAGAGAAATCACTTTGGACGAAATTCTGATCTTAAAAAAAGATGTGTTTACGAAAAACCCTTTTACACCTACGTTTATTTAATATGCGTAAAGTCTGAGAATAAAGAGGTTACGCTAGACGTCTTATTTAATAAAATATTTAGGATATTTGTTGCATTTGAAGATATAAATGTGATACAAGAAAAAAAACCGGATTGTTAAAAGCATACCTACATATTTTATGAATTTCAATGGGAGCGTTAGAGAAATGGCTCACGAATTAGTGGTAAGACATCCTGCCCATCTCGAAATTAAAAACAAAGTAAGAAGACCACGAATGCAGATGGATTTCTGTCAACATGATAATGTCCCTGTGCGTCCCTAGCCCAATATAGTTCGACAATGGATTACTGAACAAAATATTGAAATATTACAATGAATCATGTCCGCAATGAACCCCCACTGAAAAATTATGGCGGTACGTAAAAATTGAATTAAACGAAAGGTTTGTTGAAAACTCACGTAACCCGGATGAGCTGTTTCGACGCATAGAAGAGGCATGGAATACTATTCTATGAAAATGAGAAAAAAAAAAACATAATATGACCATTTAACTCTTTCACTACCCAAGACGAAAACACTCGCAAGCGACAATTGGCAAATGCACGCGATTCTCAAACTATGCGTTGTGAAAGGGTACAAGGATTTTGAATTCGACCCTCCACTATCAATTTCCCTTCCTTTTGGTGCTGCAAAAAATAATCATTGCATTCCCGATAGTCCCCTTGAAATTCATACTTTTTTAAGTCCAAAGAAAACAAGAAATTATGGGGTGATATCGAAGGTAATAGCTAGTAACATAAATTAGAAAAGGAACAAATATAGATAGCCACAAAAAACTATACACGAAAAGAATGGATAGCATATCTTTTAAGCTTCAAAATGAAAAGAGCCAATAATGCAATTTAAAGCTGTTAAAATATGCTACGAATCACAGCAATGTGTTTAGTCATAAATGCCATCTTTCTCAAATTAAACGCGAATCTAAGCTCCACAATTCTTCGATTGTTGTGCCACTGGAACTACAGGCACTGCATACCTAGTGGTACGTAATTCAGAACTGCTCGCAAATAATTTTTAGTTAATAAATATTTTAGTGTCCTAAATCTTCGGTTGCATAAAGAATCGAAGACTTGTGGAGCATATATTCAATTTGAGAAAGATGTTACACATTGCAAATTTTCGAAGGTTTAGATAAATTTTAGCTAATATCGGCAGTAAAAAATATTTTCTTTCAACAAGCAAAAAATACCAGATTTTCGAGAAAACCGCTCCGATCTACTGACACGCCGAAAATGTACGGTAAATTCTAGCGTCAGGTCTGTAACTGTCATTGTGTTGCGGCTGTACGCTAATATATCGTGAATTAATAATAAATCTGAGTTCTCTGTTTAATCCACGTTTAAACATTGATAGGTCCATCTATGTTCAGTGGCGCTAGCGTAAATTTTGTATTACCAATCACAGTCACTTTCAATTGAATTCACTCTGTGCATGAGATCACTCCAAGTCGATTCTAATGAAATGAATTTGTATAAAATTTACAACTAATATCATCATGCAATTGACATTTACAATCATTGTGGGGATTTTTGTAATCAGTTAAGGATTCTCTGCTTGGATTTAGTACTAATATAGCACATTTTTACTGGTTATTGTTTAGCTTTATTTTACTAAGCTCATAAGTTGATATACCTATTCCAATAATATTCAGTTAGATTATCTTTGCTGATAGAAATAACTCCTAAATGACTTTTCATTATCTCTTGAATCAGTAATTTTTATTATTGAATGAATATTATTCATTAAATAATGTTCTATTTGTATTTAAAAATGAAACATGTTCCTCGTTTAACCAACAATATATCTCGCGCAGGGTCCGGCAGAAAAAAAAATGCATAGATTTCGAATGACTGTTTCTGTTAAATGAATGGGGCTAGAATGGCGTAAGGCTGGCCGCAAGTCGAACACAGCATAGCAGAGAATAACAGGAAACCAGTGCGTCTGTTGCTCCTGTTTGCCACCGCATATTGAGCACAATACCACAAACGTACATACTGTCACCTGAGAGATGTTTCAAATTTGATTTTATCTGAAACTATTGAAAGGTTTGCTTCATTGGGGTTGCAGCAATTACAATGGTACATATTTAATCTTTCTCAAATACGCAAACAGCGGATCTTTTATTCTATTTTAGTTAAGAGTCAATGTAAAAGGTGTAGTACCAATGCACAAACCTGAAATGTTAACATCAATCTGTGGTTTTTCGATCAGAAAAAGAAAATAAACATATTCCATTTACTCAAAAATTTTACCACAACTTACAATTACTCGTTGATACATGTATGTCGTTTTAATTTTATTGTTTTGTTTTACGTTTTGGTAAAAAATACTTAAAAAACATTATTGCCAAATGAAAAAAGAAAATCAGAATGATGACAATTTTATGCTTCCCACTTCAAAAATTAAATTAAAATACACGACCATCTGGCATATTTTCAGTTAAACCAAAAGTTTTAAAAATGAAAATGTAAATACTTCATTCCTAAATTTCGTTTCTTTACTTATTTCAAACATGAGAAAAAAAACGCGAAATTTGGCATCTTAACGCTTTTAAGAGTACACTATTCCATTAGTGCGATACATTTAAAAGTATACTGTCTGTTGCTCTAATTTAGAGTTGATAATTGTTACACAACAAATTAAGATCAATACTTCATCAAATATACAATTTACAATTAGAACTGCACCAGCATGAAATAGTTTGAATATTTCCTTGAATTTTTATGAATACATTTCTAAAGCTCACTTTAAACGATGTATGTATATCGTAATATACACTTTCTAAAGTTTAGAAATCGGTCGTTCCATACGTGTTCTTAGGGAACATGTTATAATCCGATAACATGCAAACAAAAATACGTAAAATACAAAGCTATATGAAAGCGGTGTTTCCTTTCTGGATATTAACCAAAGACCTACACGTAAACACTCAACTTTATTACGTACGCACAGTTTATACAACATAACATGAGAGATCAGTGGTTACCGACCTTTACTGCGGCTACTCTTAATGCCGATACGGCGACAGTTATGGAACTGAGGGAAATCTATAATAGCATGCAGTAAGCAATCACGATTGTCTTGATGATGACGGAATAAGCGTACCTAGAGAAAAAGCACTAACGACGTAACGAAGTGGGGCATATGGGTACTGCTTCCAAGACGCCACTGCTATAAATCCATGGCACTTGAAAGGGCTGCCAGTTACATACATAATACACTGCTGGAAATAATTGACGAGCACATCCTGCATAATCTGAACGCGTGAAGATACTTCCATACATTTGCGGAGCATCAGGGTTTCCTATAGACGAGCCTATGCATCGAGTTTCAACTTGTTCTATCGTCGCAATTTTTACAGAGAGGCTCCGATAGGCGGAACATATCGTCGCCATGGAGGCCGAAGGGGATGGGAGAAACCGGTCGTTCTTATAGTATGTACCGTGAATCGAACCGCAGCAACCGTGGTTGCGGTGACCTCCGTTTTTGTGTACCGTAAATCACCTGTTCCTGAAAATTTGTAATTCACGGAACTCGGTTACTGAAAATGGTGAGTTGCGGTTGCAACCGCAGTTACCAGAATTAGAAGTTGGTTTGTTGTGGTAAGTATTCTTATTACAGGTATACTACAGGTACCTAATCTGTTTGTTATTTTGTGTTGTTTATTCTGTTCCGTGAATAACCGTATTTTCAGGGAACCTGTAACTACCAGATATTAACCGAAACCACGGGTAGCGGTTACTTCAAATCATTCGCGGTACATAGCCTTAGTGTGGTGTGAAGGTCCAGTATGTAGTTGTATTCGCTGCATACTGTCGGATCGATCGCGCTACTTAAGCGAGTTTGAGCGAGGAATGGTTGTGGGGATGCACATGGCAGATGTATCCTTCCGTGAGATCGCGCGCCGTCTCGAGCGGTCGTTGTCGGCTGTGCAACGGGCATGGCAAGAATGGACTGAGGTAGGACGTACACATCTTCAGCCGCGAGCGGGACAATCCCGCGCGACCACAGCATGCGAAACCGCGCTCTTGCGCTCAGCGCTGTAGCGTCACGAACGTCCTCCTCAAGGCAACTTGGAGCCGTTTGGTCAGCAGGAAGGGAAGGCATACTCGCTACGTGAACTGTACGGAGCGTTTGTTGAAGAGTGGACTGCGAGCGCGCCGTGCGTTGCAGCGGATTCCACTGACTCGCGAGCACCGCGGTACACGGCGCCAATGGGTCGAGGCAAGACACCGATGGGTTGCCGAGTAGAGGCACATTTTGTTTTCCGACGAATCAAGATTCGAATTGGGCATCGGTGACACGCAAGTTTTGGTTCGTCGGCGACCTGGTGAGCGTCTACTCGAGCAGTGCGTTCAACCACGCCGTTTCCACCGTCAGCAGGGCATTATGGTATGGGATGCTGTTACATATTGAGGACGTACACGTCTACTGCGTTTACAGCAGATGGTGACGGGTCGCCGATACATAGATGAGGTGCTACGGCCCGTTGTACTTCCCTACGTTCGGCGGCGCCCACATCTGCTATACATGCACGACAATGCTCGAGCGTGTAGTACAGGCCTTTGTGGAAGAGCACCGTATACGAATGCTTCCATGGCCAGCTCGTTCTGCGGATTTGAATCCGATCGAACATGTCTGGGATATGATCTGCCCGAGACTTCAACGTTATCCGGCTCCCCCGTCTAACGTTGAGCAGCTATGGAGGCGAGTTGAAACGGCATGGTTGGCCATCTCTCCCGCTGCCATACGAGGACTTATTGACTCCATGCTTCGTCATGAAGCAATGGTACCCGCCGCTCGCGGGGGACACTCCCGCTATTGATGCATCCCCTCCCAGCAGGGTTAGGACGCTCTCCGCATCAAGGTTTATTACACTATTTAGTATTACTTCTATGCCAAATTTCATTACGCTAGAACCACGCGTTCAGATTATACAGGGTGTTCTCGTCAATTATTTCCAGCATGTATCTTAGAAATAGAGAACAAGTGTTAGCGTTGCCCTTTATGCAAACCATTGAAAAGAAAATATTGCAACAAAATAATATTAGAACTAATATAGTACAACAAACTATGCTCTTCTTAATTGAAAACAATGTAACCCATAGAGCGCATATGGCTTATTATCTGACCGTGATTCCATAGAAATCCAGTTCCTGTTGTATCAACATATTGCGGCATCAAGTCCCACACAGCACCGTAGAAAATATTCTAACACTAAATCAGTGGCCAACCGCATCATCAAATGTGTTACGTGTTATGAAAGAGGTGTTGCTGCCACAATTAAACAAGATGTATTACATTTACAATATTTTCTCATAACTTTTCTCTTATTTGCACTTATACAGTTGTATAGAATTGTTATTATTTATTAAAAAAAATATATTAACAATTCTTTGGCACTAATAAATATCATTTTTCAAAAATTTCATGGTGGTGCATTTTTAATAGGTGTCGATGTCAACAATATTTACTCTATGTAAACTATTATTGCTAAAAGTGGGAACAAAAGGAAAAGGAAGGAAAAGGGTACCTACGATTGTGGAAGAAATTTTCTTAACGCCACTCCTACATCAAAACAACTAAGCAGTAGCTAACAAAACAGCTGAAATTAAAGAAAATTAGTATTAAAAATTTAGTTTGCACTCACACAACAAAAAAAAAAAAAAAAACGTATCAAATTACTTTCGAATAAACATTTTCAATATCTTGTAAAAATTTTTCAATTTCTAAAACAAACTACAAACATAAAATTTACCTAAAATAATCCAACCAAATTATCATTCCTCCGATTTGTCGGTTGTCAATTCGTTAAATCACAAAATTTTACATCTGTATACATATTTGTTTCAACCGCTGACAGATTTATGCCGTGAAAAATAATAAAAGACGATTTCTGCCGAACCGTGTTCCTCCGCCTATATTGATTTATACATTGATCATTTCATATCAGATATTCACAGGTACGTATTGACGATGATTTTGGTGTTGTTGAAGCCAGCAAGCATTTCCTTTTCAAATCAGCAATATGCCTATAGGGTTCTATCAACTCGCCATTTTGTATTTATAAGTTAATAGTAACAAATATTGGTACATAATAAAATTATTAACTATGTGAAAAAATGGCGAATACGGAATTTACATAAAATTTTAGTCACCTTAAAATCATGTAATATAAGTTACTTAAAAGTTAGATGTTGTATCTCAGAATTATCTATAAACCTGGTAACATACTAACAAAAAAAAAACTGCTACAGCAAGTAGCAGTTTCTTTTGGTATTGATTAGCTGCTAGGAACTGCTAGCAGTTGTCAGTTGTTACAGAATAACGGATTCGTAGCAACACATCACCATAGTGGTATATAACGGGTGTTAATTATAAAGTCACCACAAATTACCATTTTTTTTGTAGAATAAGATACAATTGACAATTGTCAGAATAATTCCGTTTTAACAAGCAACGTTTTGTCGTTTCTCATTTTGATCGATGAAGGTTCAAGATCAAAGATAATACACTAAATAAGATTGGAATCTTCTCTCATATAAGAGGTAGGTTGGTCATTACAAATACGCCATCTAGGCAAGAAGCATTTACAAAAACTAAAACTTTAGGCATCCGTCATGAGGAAGGCACTAAAAATTAATATATACCTGTCACCTACCGTTCTATATAATAATTCTAATTTAAAGTAAATACAATTTTGAATAAATGACGTTAAAGTTAATACTTCATTATTATCGATAAAGGTATATTGAATTTTCGACGTTATTAATTTAGTACTGTGCTATCACGCTGCCATGTAGAGGCATCAAAATTCAGTTCTAGTTAACAAGTATGATACAGCGCCACTTCCCTTATCTATGTTCCATATACAAATATGCGGAAATCACGAGAAATTACATCCACACTGCGCAAAGCAAAAATAATAATGGGGGATTAAACAAAAATACCTGAAAATGGCTATGGAAACATTCGTGAATCATTGGTGCCACCTACGCTTAGCACAATACGGATAAACTAAATTTATAAGGGACAACTAACCGGAATAGAGCTGCACCTCCTTGGTCAAGACGTACCTTAAATTATTTTAAAAACTTCGTAGGCTACTTGATGGATTTTAAATGAACACCCGATATATAAAATTGGTGAGACCTAAACAACTAACCAGGTATAACATAAAAACATATACAATTGTTTGTTATTTGAAATAATATGGCATTTATTTTTTGTATTGCACGTCCGCATTTGAAAGAAAGTAAAGAGGTAAGAACTATCTAAATTATAATGCACAATACTGCAATGAGATGCTAAGTAACAGCACAGAATATAAAATAATTATAAAAAAGACGTGTGACGTGAAGTGATATATGAAAAAAAAACCCTTATATAAATTGAAAAAAGGGTTTGCTTTCCTCGCAAATTCATTGCAAATTAGGCAGCCGATTTCATGTTTCTTAGAAAGAACATATCATCAGACGCGAGTTTAGTAGAATTTGAGTCAAAACTCATAAAATTGAAATTTAGTCTGATTTCCTCAAAGTCGAACTAGTAAAAATATACTACTAGACTTATAACGAAACAAAATCATTAAACTTCTAAATAATAATTGATAATGGAAAATAAACCTTATTTTATTTTATTGCATTTAATTAAATTTGTTGCATCTGCTATTATTGTCGTAAATATTATAACACTGCTATAATTAATATTAATACACATTTTTCATCGACAAATTCAGTCAGTAATACAAAAAAACTGTATGTTCTTTTATCACTATCACAAACAACAAGCTCATATAATAATTTGTCACATTTTAAAAATGCAATCTCTCATTCATATAATGTTGACTCCTTACGCAATGTTACCAGTACCTAAATGCATTATACCGCGTGTAAGTATACAGTCGCGAGCAAATGTTATAGGCACCCTAAATTTTGGGCGAATTTCACAGTAAAAAATGATAATACATTTACAAAAGGTATCTATAAAGACTATTGTAACCATAAAGACGATTATATAAACGTTGAAATATCTGTCACAAAAAAAATGCAAGAAATATGAAATGAAACCCATTAATTTTGTCAAAGGTGTCTATAACATTTGCTCGCGACTGTATGTATGTACTCTCTGTATATTTTATGTTTTAACCTACGTCATCAATTTCTGTCCATATGAAACATTCCAAACTTCTAGTTCGAATTAAAAACCGTATATATATACAGCTTGCGCGGGTGTTGACGTAATTTGACAGATGCCGTCACTTGTCGCACACTAGTAGCACATAGTAGTATTTGCGTCAACACGTGCAAATATAAAAGTGACGCTATTTGACGATTTACTGACAGCTGATAATAGGGTCACCAAAGAAAACAGCAGATAATTTGAACAATGCAGTTGTATGACTATCCTTACCTATCAGATTCATGAAACAGAACGGTATACATCTTTGTTAGTGAAACAAGCATAAATTTTACTTCCTTTTTCAGTAGCAGTACTTAAAAAAAGAGTCAAATTAATAGATGTCTTTATCTGTACGACTCATCATTGCGTAGGTTAAAACATAAAATAAGCATATGTACTTCCAATGCGATCATTTAAATGGAATAGAATCTGGATTTTCAATTCGAAATTGATTATTTAAAATACTTTATTCTTGATATCTTCAAAAATAAGTTATATTCACTTTATTGAAATAACCAAGATTCATTCTCAAGGCATTTTTTAACATAAAATAATATTTGTATAACTAACAACGTTTACTCCATCTTTTTTTTTTCTCGTTTAAAAATGAGCTTCTCCCATTTGTCTTGTATATGCGTACACGCATTGCATATTAACACTATAGATAAAAACTAGACCAAGAAATAAAGCAAATAATTATTAAATGATAAAAGAAAATTACCTGGTAAACTTCCCTTGGCGCGGGCCCCCCCACGAGCGGGTTGTCGCGCTGCCCCACGCCCCCCTGCTGCTCCGCCCCGGCCCGCTCTGTTGGCCGCCGCCCCACGGGCTGGGGGCCCACCGGCCCGGCCACGTGCCACCACCCCACGTCCACGGCCAGCCTGTTTTTAAAATAAAAAAAAATTAAAAATGTAAACAGGTTAATATTAAAATAAAAAAAATATCGCAATTAAAAAATTAAAACGCAGATAGGTAATAATTGCGTAAGAAAATAAATTATTCTTACCACCAAAAGATATCGTTTACAAGCAATTATTACCAAATCATTTTATAACAAAGGAACACAGTTATCTAAAACATCGAGTACTCTATCATCCCTTTCTACCTTATAAATGGATATAGGATCAAAGTTACTACGTTTGACGGTAAGTACTAATGATAAATATTTATTTAAAAGTGTAAATAGATTTCGTAAATAAATGTTACCGCACCGCAACTAGTAACTCACTTCAAGAGAAAGGAATGAAGGAGATTAATGTGGATGTAGGTCCAAAAAAGTAAATCTCAAAAAAAGAATTACAACATTATATGTTATTACTACCTGCTTAGTCCATGAAAAATGCAAATTCTTTTTTTGGGCGTCGTTTCGGGGTGGATGTCTAGGATTATCTTGGAGTGATGGTAGAAAGGTGTTTAACAAACCTGTGTTCCGCTATCGAAGTATACACTGGTTGAATTCAATGTGCTCGCATCCTCCAGTTCCTAAGTGTCAACATAATATTAGTTTTTTTTCTTTTTTTTATCTCATGGCAACACTTAAGCACTGGGTAACAAAATAAAAAAATTCAAAATTATATATACACACATATAGGCATAGGTGCAGCAATATACATACGAAATAAAAAACAAAAATTGTAATGCTATTTCTTATGCACTATTGGAAACAAAAATACAAAGTTACACTTTTGTTAACTTCTTTAAGTTGAGATCTACATTGACAAAAAAAAAAAAAAAACCATTTAAAATGGTTACTTCATTCCAATTTAATTTATATAAACAGAGTTAGATAAAAGCAAAAAAATACGTCTCAGAATAAATCTAGGATAATATAAAACAAAGTTTCATAAATTAACTGGAATTTGGCAAATTTCATTCTTAAGTAAAATTAAAGTAAACTTTTAATGTGACTATGTTTTTGAAATTTATATACCCCTAATGGTAGTCATAAGTACATGGATGCGATACATATAAATTAATAAATAGCACCGATTTCATCGCTGTGCATAAATGAAAAAAAAAAATTATATACGATACAGCAAGTTCAGTCACTCAGTATAAAGGATAACAACTTCCAAGGTTTTTTCGGTTGCTTTTGAAAGCATGAACGGCAATGATAAAATTTTGGTGCGCAGCACGTGCCTCCTTGTTCAGGTATCAGTATTATCGTTCAGCATTTTAGTTTTTTGGGATGAGTTGAAGCTATAAGCGCTAGTTCTCAGAGCAATCACCTACCTCATCAACAAAAGCAAGCAGTAGGTCTATTTTGACCACACGCGATAATGCACTTATTTTTCCTTAAATTTGGAAAAAAAACTTCGTACGTATTTACCCGTTATTCTTTATACTGTGGTTGAGTATTTACGTGTGGTATTGACAATTATAGGATATTCCCTTCTTATTACAAAATCCATGATTATACACTTTGTAAAGGAAAATTGTTAAAAGTTATCAAAAGTAATTACAACTATTCCATTAAAAGAATTTTTGAAAAGATCTGATATAAAATTTGGGTTGATATCGTATTATCCACAAATTGCTATCTGAATGAAAGTAATTTAATTATTTATGAAATAAGGAGTTCATAAAATGTAGATCTAGCATTGACACGACATAAAGACAATATCAATTAAATAAATCAAAACTACGATTTTCTAGTGCATAAGAAGAAGCCTTCAACAAAAAATACTACAATTTATATGCTCATTATATACAAGTGTTTCTAAAAACACATCAAATCCAATAATGGCATGTGCTGCACCAACGCTAATATGAAACTATTTCTATTTATTGCGGAAGCTCTAGGAAGGGTTATCCAAAATATATATGTATATAAGAGACAACAAGGGCTCGGCTACACAGCAGAAGCTGTCTACTGCCAAGCAAAGCATAAGCGAAGCTTCTAAAAGCACTATAAAGCAGTTAAAAGCAAAGACAAAAGCTGTGGCGGCGACCCAGACTTTTGGCAGACTGGAATCGTCGTCAATGGACACTGCAGACAACACGGACATCGACGTGCTGCTTCTTCTAAACACATTGCGACAAAGCAACTGGAGGGAAAAAAAAATGTTATGGTTAGTGTTCGGAGTGGCGGCTTCGTCCCTTGCCCCACCACTTTTGGATAACCCTGCAACTAAGAGCAACATCATATCTGAGCCAGCCGCTTCGACGAGCTGGCTTAGCCGCTGCTGGCGTCCTGACTCATCTCTCTTTCCCGGCGCTGGCCAATTTAGAAACTATACATTTGGCAAACTCTGATGGCTCAGATATGATGGTATTTGAATGTGGCAAGTGTTCCATTATATATATTTTTTTTTATCTGAACAGTGTTAGTCGACCATGCAAGCGGATCGGGTTTTGCGTTCACTTCATTTCATTTTAGTTAAATAAGTAGGTTATTAATAAGAAAGGATAAGAGTGCGGCTGTTAGTGGCAGCTGCTGCCGGACACTGTGCCACAATCAAACTACCGCATAATCACCAAGAAAAAGAAAACACGGGCCAATTTAATAAATGCCACCCACCGGTTGTGGCTGACGGCCTCTCCCTCGAGCTTGCGGTGGCGCCGGCGGGTAATCATAATAGTAATCTTCGTACCGGTAATAGTCATCGTAATAAGGGTCACTGTAGCCGCCTCGATAATCACCGTACCCGTAATAGTCGTAATCATAATCTATAAAACACACAATAATCCCAATTTAGCCAACTTGATCCAATTTGGAGAGCCATGGAAAGTCGTACTACTATAGATATAATAGCATGCCGGGAAAAGAGTCAAGTAACGATTCTCGCCAGAATCTAGCTCAATAGTAATCAAATTCAAAATACATTTTTAAAACTAAAATGGTAGTCCCCACACCACAGCATTGTACTTACCCGCTCCTGGCTGCAAGCAAACATTACACAAAATTAAGAGTGACAAGAGACAGAGCATGCATTTTGTTAAGTCGGAGCGCGTGCATTGCGTACGATGCCCTTTTGCCTCGCGGTGCCCCTGGTAGACGCATGCCAACACACGCACACTACCATGGGTAGCATGTTATGTTCGCTTCCGCGGCTACCCTATCATCAACTGTTTGCCTTCATTATTATATCATTTGCTAAAGCATCCAATTTTACTAACAAATAAGTTCAATTAACATTATGTATATATATATAAAATATTTCTATCGCAAAATATGTAATTGTTTATCAAAAAAGTTATGGATCTATGTTGTCTACACCTAGAAAATATTATATATCTATATATCTACTACATATACAGTCACCCACAAAATTGAGTGGGCACTAGGCAATTTATAATTAAACTGCAATTGTTATTTATATTTATTTAATTATATACAAAATCATCTGATATGCTAACAGATCAAATGTTTAAACATAAATACAATCCAAAAAATTACTAAAATTACAAAAATAATAGTATATTATACGAGGCTATAAGGGCTCTAATATGTCCAAGGATGAAAGTTACATCACGAGCGAGTGAACCAGTGGTGTGATCATCCGGAATATTAGCAATTATAGCGAGATGTATACACAATACTTCATCAACGACAAATATAAGTTTGACACAATTATTTCGTTACGGCTAAATTTATTTTCCAGCAAAGTGAACAATACTGATGGTACAATTGATCAATTTAACGGATGGATTGGTTGGAGACAGCCGAACGTTAATATTATTGGCGGTATTGTTTTCAATCATAAAAGTGTGAGGAATCGCGGTGGAACTAGAAGCTTGGGTGTTTCAAATTTGCTAAAGACTGGTCTATATATCTCTCGACAATCTAGGTGCAGTTCCAGCCACTAAGGCATTTTAGATCTGTTGTCGCCACCGCCATCAATGTATAATCGCAGCAGAAGGTCTGTGATAGCAGTGACCTGTGTATTGACTTGGATTTGGTAATTTTAAATAAGTTGGTATTTGATTTCCTGTTATCACACATTTGTTTTTTCCCGAATTTTTGTATGGTGCATTTAGACTTTTGGTAATTTAGAAGAAAAAAACGAACTTACTATTACATGAATTGGTCGAAGATCCATATATTTTTTTTCACAACAATATAAAAATTATCATGGACGATAAATGTTTCCGCCACCGTGATTTTTGTTCAGGTTCAGTTATTAATAATGTTGTACGGAGATCTTTCACATTCTGGATTTGCATTTCATGAAGCTCATTAGAGCGACCAAGCACCCATCATTCTGATAATTTTTCCTTGCACAAAAGATAAAGTTCGTCAGCAGTTTCTGTGATGATTCTTTTTATTTCATCGATTGTTAATATTTTTGATTCTTTCGGTTCGTAACCTTCTGATTTTCTTTTTAAAAAGGAACCAAGTTTAGCATATTTTAGTCAGCATATGTCTACGTCATGATTTATTACCAAAACAGATCGCAACATGTAAAATGACCACATCGTGGAAGCTTAATATTTTTCGCTTAATTTCGCGAAATAAGGCAATAATACGTGCTGTCTTGTTTCTAATGCTCCAGTTCATAAAGCATTGGCAGGTTTTATCGTAAAAATAAGGCTTTGACTTCTCCGGCAATCATGTAGATTATTTTGCTTCAGCCTTTTAAGTAATATCTGGTGGCATGCAGAACAATCCATCTCCTTCGTCACTTTCCATCACTGAATCGCGCAAAAACCGATACAACCAACGTTTTCACAATTTGATTGTGCATATCTAAAAGGTACCAACCGCCAAACTAGTGTTTTGAATAAATGGTAGCTACAAGTTTTATAACGCTGAATAGTAATGTGTTGTGTGCGTTGGTACTTTCACCAACAAAAATCGCGACTATTTGTCTGAATTTTAGAACTTTTCACAATTAAGTATTTTTTTGTGGAACCTTTCCTATCTTTATCCAAAAAAAAAACGTGATTTGGCAGTAGGTACCTTTTAGATAATTATTTGTCAAAACTTATTATTATCATGGCTACCTAAAATTCACATAAACTATATTATTCAAGTTCTATTTTCTATTTGATTGGCGAGAGGGAATAAAGTTCATCATTTCTCCATCATTATTCCCTACAGGAATAAGAAAGGGTATTATACTGCGAAACCCACAAATATAATAATATTATTATGTATTAGTCGTAGATAAAATATCATCATACATAATAAAGCAAGAAACCAATTAGCGAAAAAAAAAGAACTACAACAATTTAATATTACATATGGCCTCATTTGGTTATTAAATTAAAAAACTTGTAAACGTCCTGGAATACTTTCAACAAAGTTTCTTAACAATCTAGGATCAATTTCTTACAAGGCATTTTCTAACGTTGTAAGAATCTTTCGGATCCTTGTCTTGTTGGAACAAAAACTCATCTTCCAAGTCGATTTTCAGTAGAGATTCTTCTACTCTTATTAACTAGTTCAATAAATTTCGTACGCCGTGTCTAGAAAAGCAGTTCTATACCATTATGGATCCACCACCGATTTTTTTTATATTTTAATGGTGTGTGTATTAGCGATGGACAAGATAGGGAAAGCGCCTCTTGAATGGAGGCTCGTGTTATCTACCCGTTTCCCAAAGGCCGACAAAACACGAGTGCATGTTTAATCGCTGTAAAGACCCTTTCCTTATCTTGCCCAGATAGGCGATAGTGGTGGACGGTTCTCTATAATTTCTCCTTTGATTTCTTGCCAAATAGTTCAAATCTACTCGATACTTTTTTTCCAAAATGAAATTGGTTTATTTATAATTTTTTTGATGAAATTTAGTCTCTTAGTTTTATGTACTTCGCTAATATATGGTTTCCGACGAGGTATACAGGGCTTGTATTGACTAGATTTTAATCGATGGGCAATAGCTTTTTCGAAAAATGTGTAATTACAGCAAGTCTTTAGTTTCTCAACAAAAAAATGTGGACTTATACTTTACTTAGTGTGCAATTAACACATCTTCTCTTTAAGTAATTGCTTTTTTGTCTACCCTTCCAATTTTCGGTTGTATGTTTTGCAAGATACTGTCATATTCTGTGAACTGTACTTTTTGAGAATTTGTATTTCACTGCAATTTCACGTACACTCACGCCATTCTTTCTCTCTTCACTAACTACAACTAAACACATCAATACGATGTATTAAAGCAATCAAATTTACGGCCGGTATTCCTGCGCATCTGCTCTCTCTAATCCCTCATCTAGGAACTGTCTATTTAATTTTGTCCACGTAAATTTTTTTTTTTTTTTTTTTTTAAAGGGGTGGTAATGCCTAAGCTATATGATTAGCTTATCAGGCCCCCTCAGAGCCAAATCTCCCTCCTAATCAACATTACGACCCCGGAAAAAACCGATTATTCGTAATTGACCGAGCGAGATTTGAACCCCGGACTCCGCACTGATAGCCAAGCGTGCAAGCCACTCGACTACCAGCCAGGCTAAATAATAGCCATATAGAAAATATTGATTTATTTATCTACTATCCGCAATATGTATGTGAATATTGCACACATAAATATGATAACTGCTTTTTACTATATGATATTCAATTATGTCGGTGACTGTATATTACGTTCAATCAAAATATTCAGATTGTATCCGTTGACACTTCATCTTTATAAAAAAAATATTGAGTTTTACTTAGAAGTATATGTACACAATAAAAATAAAATTACTGCAACAGTAGCGTTTTCTAGTAATATTAAGAACTAAATGTACACCACAATAAAATAAAACCTTGATAGATTGATTTCGGGCGTCACTCTTTGAAACATACTTTTCTGAGCTGAAAGGTATTTTATACGTTCGCCCAGAAAAAATATGTAGTCGTGTCACTTTAAGCATATTAAAATCGATCAATCGATAAAGCGGATTTCCATGTTGAACTAATTCTTCGCTTATCCATAAATATCAGATTATAAATAGTTGTAATGCTAGTAGCAGCTCAGATATACCCAGATCACCAGTGAAACCTTTCTGTTTAACAGACTCTTTAACATTCATCTGGGAATTTTTTTACCTTCATGTTTACCGCTACTGTACCAACTTCGTGAGCTATGCAGTAACGAGTAAAAGTCTCTTAATAACTTAGGATAGGAATAAAAATAATAATAAATAGAACTGCTACTTTTCATTGGAATTAGTGTCATCGAATGTAGACGTAAGTGAAGACGGTCACACAGGCTTCACTGTGACATTATTTTACTGTGACCGATCGAGGCTTTGATCACAATGCTGTCGCTAATAGTTTATGATTACATTTTTCTTTATTACCATTATTTCCGTTGGTTTTAGTTATTACAAAGCCGCAAAGTGGCGCCTCTGGTTGCTCAATAAAAATTCGCAATTCTAATTATAACCTTTCGTATCCGTGTGTCGTTAGGAAATGTCTAAAATACACGAAGTTTCACATATTTCTAACGCTGGTTTCGTTTTGTAATTGTAGTAAATGCACATTACTACGCCAATGAATAAACATAAAATATTAGAAATAATAGTAGTACATACTTTTAAAACGAAATTATCTACTCATATGAAAGATAATTAAAGTGTGTAAAAATAATATTAGTTAGCGATGGGAAGTGAATCCCGTTTTACAACGATTAGAGATACTCGTGTTTTGTCAGCAAGAACCCCCACTCATGAGGCGAATAATCATGAGTATGTGTCGTTATAAAGCTAGATTTACTTTCCCTATCTTGCCCATTGCTATTATTACAAAAATTGATGAAACATAATAACCTGTTTATAAAATTGATATAAACAATGTTATAAATCCATTTGATAAAATATATAGATGTTTTTGGATCGAGGAAGAAATTAGTCGTCTTGAAAACATCAAAAAGAAGAGATCCATAAGAAATTAATCCGAAGTCGTGTATATACTTTCACAATACAAAAATCTATCACTGTACAACTGCATTTAAAATTATTAAACAGTATAAATCTTATGAGAACTGTTTCGTAACATACAGAAGTGATCACAAACACCAACTAACAACAACTACATTGCCTATGTTCAACATTTATTACTGCTCAAAATGGAAATTGTAGATATCAATCAATTCGCCAATTGACATACATACATTTTAATAATAAGTACTACCGTAGAAAGTATGTAGTCTACAATATATATATTTTTTTTTGTTTAAAGTCGAGTAATTTTCATTTTCTTATCCGTAATTTTAAGCTATGTGAGATGTTAGTTCTGTTATGCTCTAGCAGGAAGTGTCAGCCACATACTTATAATTGAATGTGGTTTAATTAATCAATAAACAAACAAACTACATTTTTAAACGCAATACCAACAAATAAGTGTATAAGACAATACTAACAGAAATACAAACAAACAATTATTCAATATGAATTTATAATAGTAAGTAAGTAACCTAAGTACTGAAATAGATATTACATAAGTAACTATTGATAGTTCCATTGCTTTACAGAAATACTAAAATTTATCTGCTTGAAAAAGTTATTGGTAATTATAATGAAACGATCGTAGCAGAAACAGAAGAAAGAGAAAACAATAATAAAACGTAAATGAAGATTTAACTGTTTCCTAATTTTCTCGACTTTAAACCCAAAAAAAAAAAAATACAAGAGAGTACAAACAAAAACATGGAAGGTAAAATTGAAAATAAATCAACGAAGTAGTCTATAAACAGAAAAATACCTTTTTCTGTTAGCGTGTACATACCTACAGTATAAACGAATATGAATTTGAAATCTACATATACAGCCCTGGAATAGAAATTTTTACAGTGCGGTCTGAAACCTATGCATTTTATCAAGCATAGATGCCGCATACCCATATCGTTACGAACAAACGAGAGTAAGGCGTAGCTACTCGTTCAACCAAGGAACAAAGCAATACGATGTGAGCCAGGATGGTGCAAGTATCTAGTCTGCAATTTCTTTGATTTACCTCGTCTTTTATTAGTATTATACAATAGTATAATAATTAACAACAGAAGAAATTTTGAATATATTGTCGTTACATTTTCTCAAAATTTCTTCTATTGTTAATTATTCAACTCTATTTTCACCATTACGTAAAGTATAAGAATAAATATTTAATTAAGTGAAAGTGAACAACGACAACGAGGCTCACAAAGCCGATGCAAGGATTGCACCGGGAGAGCTTTGTATTAAGATATGCAGTGCAGCCATATACCAATAAAAAAAAACTGTGATACTATTTAAATCTTTGTCTTAAATGGGTGTCTTGTAAAAATGTTACTAAAATAATAACTTTAAATTATTTTATTTCGTACATCTCTTATTGTACCGACATAATTTGTGCAAAGTAGATGGCGAGGCGGCCTCCATATTTCTTATTTCTATACTTTAGTAGGACGTAGTAAGATAAATACTTGTGGAGCTTGATCAACTAATGCGAAATGCTCCAACAAGAATGAGCAAGAAAGAACGCTACTATTGTATGTAAGCGACTACTCTTTCTCGATCTGGAACACTATGCAACACGCATATTCATTTTTTTTGCTTTTGCGCCAGAGTAATATAATTGGCAGTAGAATTAATAATTCCACAGGACGCCTAAAATATCCGTTCGGAGTCATTATTACTCCATAAAAATTCCCCACTTAATTCCTTTACAACAACGAATAGAAAAATTATTCCAAAAGAGGGGTAACAGGATTCAAAATACCTGGCCAGAAGAAATACAATATTTATAATGTATAATTATTTAACCTTTGTAAACTTGAAATTCGGAAATTATAACATTAAATTTGACTGACATCCACACATCAATTAGCGTGGCTGGTAGACTCAAATGCTCCGCCTCTCCCATCTCAGCAAAATTATTCTGATGAACGGGGGCAGAATGTTTCCCGACAAAAAAAAAACGTAAAACGATTGTATTTTATCCAGTTATTAGGCTTGAGACACAATATTGTTTTGGTTAGTTACAAAAATGCTCAATTTCTTCAACTACAACAATAATCGAATTTACATCAACTGTTGTGCCATTGTTTCTAATTTTTCTACTGCGTTAGACATACGTGGTCTCAAAATTAGGAGAAGCGGAAGTAGATCGGTTACATCACAACTTTTATCAACACGAGATAAATTCCAAGTAAAAAGGATAGCAGATAGCGGCAAATTTGAATTTATAAACTACACCCGGTTTTTTGACATTTGGTCTTAATTAATACTGTGTGATTATTTCATATTTGAGTATTAAACACACTTTGTAATAAAATCATTGCTTATTGATGTTTCTATTTTCAAAAGTAAAGACTTTATACAAATTTTATTTTGTATTTTTCATTTTAATCATACAACATTTAATCTGTAGTAAGTGAGTGGAAGAGTTGAAAATGGCCAGTTTCGTCCGAAACATGTAGTTATTATAGATATTAAAAATTCTGTATTGAAAGAACATTATTTGATTGCACTTTATACAAAATTGAAGATTTTTACACCAGTTATATTATAAGATAGTTAACATTTATGTTAATCGCATTGTATTAATGTGAATTCACCACTTCAATTAACTGTGATAATTGGACTTGTTCCACACTCTTTCGTATTTATGCAGTATAATATATTATTGATACGTTTCCGGCATTCAAATAACCGGCACATGCGATGTATTAAATGAAATGTACTTATTTCTACTAAGTCTAATTAAAATGAAAATACTATCACACTGTTAAATACATATTAAACTAAATTCACTTATACAGTAACTATTTATATTATTCACATTTTATATTCACTATTCATTTGCATCTTTATTTCCCAATAAAACTATGCTGTCCTTGTTCGCGGGCGTTATATTTGATTCTAGAGCGGTCGATATTTTTCTGGATCATTCTATTAAATCTAGTATATGCGTAACTATGTTCGCAAATAGGTGTAACACGATCAACACTTTTAGACTATTGACGGAAAGCACTGGAACACAATTTTCAATGTCAAAAAGAACTACATGAAAAAATCTTTTATCTGATATCTCTTAAATTCTTTCGTTAACAAA
>RXPK01003110.1:0-60899 GCA_004143645.1 Protaetia brevitarsis | reverse complement strand
TGTCTGCCTGTCAGGGGAAATTGCGTATACAATTTTTGTGGGATTGTAAATGGTTGGCCTTAGAGAATAGAGATAGATATGACAGGATATAAAAAATAGAAATAAGAATTTATATCTTTTCGGCTAACAGCAGTAGATACTGCCGTATTTTAAATTTTCTTTGTCATTTTAAAATAAGGTCATAGAAGATTGAAAAAGTGCCCTGCAAATGGTACCTACGTGAACACTAGGCTCAAGATGTTCATGTATATTCAATAAAGCTTCCTCCGAATATTTTTTGATTCTTGATTATTAGAAATTGCATTAATTTGAAACACTCAACTATATAACTTTTGCTTTCAATTTAAATATTACAACAGAAATACACAAGGAGCATGCCGGCCATTAGAAACTAATACGTGGTTGAATATATCGGGACTGCCGATAAATTCGGAAAGGAGAAATAAAGAATACACATCAAAAATAAAGTGCGTTTGATGTAGGTATGTTTTATTAATTATCTATTAGCGGATAATTTTATTCATATGACTCATAGTACTGGTTAGGAAATTCAAAATTTTGACATTACGCATTTTAGCTGTATTCAATCAGTTACAATGCCAAATCCTTTTTTGGCCTGGACCACTGTAAACACGGTGAGTGAGTCAGTTCACAGTTACTTGCGACGTAAAATATACATAATACCCTTTTATTTATTAAAAAAAACACATTCACCGCTATATTTATTGCCGTGCCAATTATTATTAATGAAAAATTGTCATAAAAAAATCACTTTGACATAGACTTAAGAAGAATAAGTTCAGTTTTTAAAGTGTAATGGTACTAATCTCCATCTGCTGACTGTTAGATTGGGGTATTTTTTTAAAATAAGATTTAAGATAACTATACCCGATTCTTTAATAATTGAGAATGTAAAAAATACTTTTACCAAATATATAAGAATAAATAATAATTTTTGGCATCTTTTTAACATCGAATGTTAAAACCGTGAAAGAAAATAACATAACATATTTCCACCAGTCGAAACAATTAATAAATTATTTTTATTATTTCTCATATTTAATATTCACTATATCACCATATATTCCCAAAAATTAAACATGTTTTTTTCTCATTATCCCCGATAGCTTTTTTTCCTTTGCTGTACGCATTGGGTACCTACGCTATCTGCTCTGTACGATGTATCCCACTGCAAATCTACTCGACCACTCGACACACTGAAAATATGTTGGAAATAGTAGATATGCTACACATTTCAAATCGGTTCAAATATACTATGCGCCCCTTACTCCACCATTGCCGTTCTATCCTATCCCCTCTTCTTTCGTCAAATACTTCTCTATAACCACCCCATTTGTAAATAAATATAAATAATAATTAAAAATAAATATTTTTTGTTAGGAACGTTAGAAATGGTACCTACAGAGACATCTATTTTTTAAAAGAATTATGAATTTTACCATTATTGACAGTGATGAAATTTTTTATAATCTTGCCCACCCTTAACAAACACTTTCTAACCGCATCAAATTACTCCAAACCGCAACCGCTAAAAAAATGCCTATTGTCAGAATACCAAATATGTATACATACAAGTAAACGTCAGTTTTTACTTATTAAGGTTTTGAGTTATAATCATCGTGTACGTGCCTTATTGCATGTCTCGAGAAAGAAAACATTCAAATTGCAAGCGTTGCGCTAGAAGATAGCAGTTTTGGTATGTTAATATACTCCGTTTGATACTTTCATTTTCACATTATTCTGTAATACTGTTGCATGATAAAGTAAACCTTTTGACATAAAATCAAGGCATTTAAAATAATTAACATTAAATCCAATTCTTTTTGCAGATATAAGATTGAAAATTATGCAAATCTTGATGGTTTTAACAGGCTTTATCTTCTATCTGTTGTCGTCGTCTTACTAACAATAAAGGATGATGGATTAGTTGTGATTTGGAAGTACTATTCCCAGAGCATTGTTAAGTATTGAAAATATGCTTTATGTAAAATAGAGATCTACTTCTTCGAAGCAATTTTTAACTTTTGGGGCATCGAGAGCTGCAAAGACCTCTACTAACTAGCTATCACTTGAGCTTAAGTGATCAAACATCTAAAAGCGAAGTAATACAATAATATAGATGAAGCTGACGGCGTACCTCTGCTGGGAACAAAATATGTATAAAATAAACGTTTAATTTTTCTTAATGACACCACGAAATCTTTATACAATACTCATTTGTAACATTTTTTCATCTATTTATTATTTTGTAACCGTATCTATCATTATATTTTAGTTATTTTTATAAAAAGATATACAAATTGCATACTTATTGTGCCTATTTTACTTCTTTTGTTTCTAAAATATAATAAAAACCTATTGAGGTATTCATCGGGTCACTATTATGCCCTCAAATATCACAAAAATATTCTAAACCTTATTGAATGTAAAATAAACACAAATCAATATTGTTCATAATGTAAATGACAGAATATGCATGCATTAATTTAACCCCGTAATTCTAAAACTTCAATTACAGTTACACATATGTGTACAAAAGGTTACATTGAATGTTCTGATGAGGTGCCCAATGGATATTTTAAAGAAAACTATGACATGTGGCTTCCTACTTCGGTTACCACATAGAGCACGACGGTATACGAAAGATTTACTGTAATCTAAAGAAAGTGCAAATAAGTATTTCTATTATTTTTATTATTTTAAAATAAATCGTTGTCACATACACTTATTTTTTATGAAATGTAATAAAACAATCAATACATAAGCCCACATTATACTTGCTGCACACGTCCAGAACTAGAACAGTTTCTACCGGCACATGTTCGTCTTTTTGTATATAGTGTTCGTATCCATCGTAAACGCAGATAATTGTGTAAAAGTGCGCTTCCCCTTAGCAGATGTCATAAACCCTATTTCAGTTTTCGATAATACCTTTTTCTTTGCCAGCGGACAATTCCAATCGCGGAATACGATTCTCCCTAATGGTTCCTGTTGCCCCATATCCACATTCCCTCAAATATTTCAATAGTTTCAAAGACGTAAAGAGGTTGTCGAAATTGAAATGGTATGGTAATTGTTTTTTATTTAGTGGTAATTCTGATATCATTTGAATAAGGGGAGCTGCTGCTGCGCCAAATACTTTGCTTGTGTCACTATAAGCATTATATTTGCCTTGGTATATATCAAAATTAACCAGGTATTGTAAGGTTGGTAACATTGTCCAACCTGATCCCGCCAACAGTTAGTTCATAACCGCTGACCTGTAAAGAGTATATGTTCAATGTAGTATTCAATATTACTAATAAACAAGACTAAAGTTATTTAAACGTGTTATAATTAATAGATAAAACATTACAGGTATCCTTTGACCGTATTTAGGGACCAAACCTTATATCCAAAGCGGATTGGTTTACCCCTAATAAATTGCTTGCAGCTATGTTTTCCATAATACCAGACCATGCTTTGATCATATGACAACTCCTTTTCTAGAATGAAGTGTTTTATACAATTATTTTTTATAATATTGATCATAGGAGGTATTTTTCCACAATTTATCTCTATTATTTATGTTGTTATTGTCTGCACAATGTACAAATCTTAGGAGAGTTTCAAATCAGTTCCTGCGCATAGTACCGGCTATCAAATCATTTCGCGTATCACCTCTTGTGTTCCAGTAAAGTCGTTTGGACGGCACTACATTGTAACCACTAACAATCAATATCCCAACGAAAGATTTTATTTCTGCAGCCGTAATATTTATATCGGGGAAATTCTTTGATTGTGCATATCTATTTGACTCATTTTACAAGTATTGATACTAACTGATTGTCAAAAAACATTTCAAAAAGTTCCGTTTCCCTCATGCTGCTATAATCTGGGATATTGTCCACCCGGAATTCTTCAGGTCTGATTATCAAAACAGCGTCAACCTCGGACCAGTCTCTGGTAAGTCTCGTCTTGTGAAATCGTCGTATATATTTTGTAGAATGTTGTCCTCATCGCCAAACTTGATTGAAGCATCTGCTCTCAGTTGATTTCTTGTCAAATTTTCCGCAAAGCAACCTTCTTCGTCACCGGAATCTTCATCTGTTAATGCTGCCTGATCTGGTGGTGCTATGTATATATCTTGAACATCATCCGTACTATTTATAAGATCTAAAGCTTCTTTCACCGTTATACCACGTGCGAATATGGCTGCTAATTCCCTATAATCAAACCCAAGAATTGATACTGTACCCAAGTGCTCACTGTTACCATATGGTAACGTAGAAACTTTTCTTAAATTTTTAAATTTATTATTTACTGCCACCGGTCCGTTATACGTTAGTTATATTAGTATTCTACTTCTTTATATTTGCATTATACTACACTGTTGAAAATTTTAACACTTTTTTGACTAATTTAAATATCAGGAGAGGCCACACTTTTTCGTGTTATTTTGTCGAGAACTATAGAAAGTTTAAATTTGACGAGCAAAGATAGTCAAGTATTGTCTATTGCTAAGGGGTTATTTTGTCCAACTGACACGTGGAATTATAAAATGCTTCTAGTCACATTTTATTTGATCTCGACTAGACAAATTTACTAGCTGTTTAACTAAATGAATGCGATCTATTGGGTGTTTTAACACCATTTTCTAAACGCAACGTCTTTTTAATATGCAACTCCTATTTCTTAGTGCTATAATATTCTCTCTTTAAAGACGTTTTCTCAATTATACATATGCAAAACCCACTCATTCACAAGTTTTGGTTTCAACTAAACGTACCAATTTTAAAATGATTTTTTGAGAACCATTATAAATTAAGTGAATGTTTATGCTATTTGATTCAAGTCTAAACTAATTGCGTAAATAGATGTTCCCAATACATCTTTAAGATTTTTTATGCCCACTGGAATTAACGTTTAATAACACGAGTTACACTTTGCAATCAGGTCACATTTGGTGGTTTGTTTGGATATGTTAATACGGAGAATCAAACACAAAACAGATACACGTGCAATGCAGTGGTGCGTATAATGCAATACTGTATTAGAATAGGTGGGGTTTCTATATTTCTATCCGAGGGAAAAATTCTGATTGTTGACGCTTCTAAATGTCTAGAAAAATAGTCAATCCTCATATCTGAACAAAGAATTCACACGAAATTCTAGTAATTTCTGTTCTATTAAATACGCGTAGTCAACTCGTCTGGCAAAGTTTGGAAAAATCAACACTAAAATATTTGACTAGCGCAAAATTAACGCCAACACCGTAATATTTTCAACAGTGTAAGAAAAATATTTTAAATATCAATAGAAATTTATAATTTTACTTACTTTTAATCCACCTCCATGTTTTCCGTTAAACACTACACTATGAACACTTCTCCTACTGATCTGAGTTCAAAAAGTTACAAAAAGCGATATCTATAATCAAGTTCTGTTATTCAGTAAAGTGATTCTCCATATTACTTATATATGTACTAAAAGATGGCGTGGAGGTTCAATATTTCTTAAATGTTACCATTTGGTAACGCACGGCACTAATGGGTTAAAATCATAATAAATCGTGTAACTCTAGATTTAGTTCTGCTAGATCCATGCTAGTACGCGCGCTTAATCAAGGGTTAAGAGTCCGCAAGAAAATCACTTTGTGGGTATTCGAACATCCGAGAATTGGCAAAAATGGAAGAGCTGCTAAGTTAACAAGAAAAGCATCATCGCCTAATATAATAAGCTTAGAACTTGTCTTCGGAATGTCCAGAATCAGAGCCGGAGGATAGCTAAGGAATTGGGTCTAAGAGCAAAGGAACAATACAACAAGGCAAAATCATGGAAAAACCTTTATTAAAAGACCAGCAAAGAAGAAGAACGAGGAACTACTAAGAAGATTCTTAAAAAATAATTCAAAACATATTCACAATGTACTTGAGTGGTATTATTTACGGATGACATGTTACTATGTAGATACTATTTCACATACCGTATTTTTCGGATTATAAGACACACCTCAAATTTAAAGACGATTTATTTAAAAATATGTATATATTGTAATGTTACCTTCGGACCATAAGATACACCCAAAATTTGAGTCCATTTTGCTATGTAAAAAAGCGCGTCTTATAGTCCGAAAAATACGGTATATAAAAAAGACTATAATGTAGTAACAGACACAAAAGATATCCGGTTACCGCGCACTACAGTTCGTTAACATTCAATTGACAGTGCACAACTTATGAGAGGCACAAATAAATAAGATAATGAGATACGTGTATTCGGTGCAAATGATTCGAAAATTTGTGGATATTCCGAATGGCACTCACAATCAGTCATGAATATCCAAACCAATTGTCCCAAGTAAATTGTAAATTAATATCGTGGAACGTGGACTGACTCGATATCTTGTGTGTCTGACATTATTTCAGGTTAAGTATTATTTCTTAAAGTTAATTAATTACGTCTTGTAATTTATTTCGGATTTAGGTCGTATAAAATAGCTATCCGACTTTGTTTTTGTATTGGAGTGGGAGCTGAATTTTTCGTATCTTAACAAGTACAATTTGCACGTACATGTACACTGGCCGACTTATTTAATGTCGTCGTTTACAGCGCAGTAATCATGAAAACTACTCACCATTTGCACTGGGGCGCGTTCGGCTAGCGTCGGCTGCCGATATCCAAAGGAAACCTTTAATATTATGGTTTGAACGCAGTTTGAATTGAAATATCTGTTTTACAGCTTGAAACTTTTAAAACTAAAACTCGTACTTTATGTTTAAAAATAATCAAGTCAATGTATAAATAATAAATCGAGTTGTATTAATTACTGGCTTATTTATATTAAATTTTATTTATACAGTGAGGACGCGTGGATTGGAACAAATTCATTTAAAATTCAGGGGTTTGTTTTTTAGAAAAACGCTCGGACATGTGAATTTTTATTTTTGGTTGCAAGTTTTTTTACGGTAAATTCATGTATACAGTGTGGCCCAAAAAAAAGTTACAACCACGAACTATATTTTCTCAAACGAAAACACCTAATTTTTTATTTCACTTTTGAATTCTACATTGAATTCTAAAGAATGTTTCATGTACCATGTCCTATACCTAAACTCAACAGGTCTCGAGAAATTTGCAATTGATTTTTTAAAATTTGTGAGGACGCGTGGGTTGAAACAATTGATTTAAAATTCAGGGATTTGTTTTTTAGAAAAACGCTCGGACATGTCGATTTTTATTTTTGGTTGCAAGTTTTTTTGCGGTAAATTCATGTATACAGTGTGGCCCAAAAAAAAAGTTACAACGACGAACTATATTTTCTCAAACGAAAACACCTAATTTTTATTTCACTTTTGAATTCTAAGAATGTTTCATGTACCATGCCCTATACCTAAACCCAACAGGTCTCGAGAAATTTGCAATTGATATTTAAAATTTGTGAGGACGTGTGAGTTGAAATAAATTGATTTAAAATTCGTTCGAACACGTTGATTTTTACTTCTGGCTGAGATTTTTTTTCATGCTACATTCATGTATACAGTGCCGGCCAAAAATAAGTTATGACTACTAACTAATTTTTTTTAAATGAAAATACCTGTTCTTTTATTTCTTTTTTGAACTCTGCATCAAATTCCAAGTATCTTTCTTGTGCTATACCTAAATTCATTATCGAGGAATTTACGATGGATTTCTTTCAAAATTTGGGAGGACGCGGCAATTTATAAAAATCATTTAAAATTCAAAGGTTGGTTTTTTTATAAATTTATTTAAAACAAAAACAGAACAAATCAAATTAAATGTTCAAATTGTTGACCATTAACTTCCTGACAATAGGCAAGTCGATATTCAATTTCTTGTAACACTTCAGTTAAAGTTTGTGGCTGAATTTGTTGTATTTCGACTCTAATTCTTTTCTTCAGTTCTTCGATATTTTCTGGTTTATTGAGGTATACTTTGGATTTTAGATAACCCCATAGATAAAAATCTAATGGGGTTAGGTCTGGAGACCTAGCCGGCCATTCGATATAACCTCTCCTTCCGATCCATCTGTTTGGGAAAATATTATGTAGATAATCTCGTACTGTTCGCGAATAGTATGGGGGCGCTCCATCCTGTTGAAACCATATCAAATCTGCCAGTATATTTGGGTTCTCACAATTCGGGTAAAGTGCATTTAGACTTGGTATTATGGAATTTTGCAGTAGATTTAAATAATTTTCAGAATTAAGTGTTCCCTCAATAAAAAACGGTCCAATAATTGAGGTACTCGCAATTCCGGCCCATACATTTAGTTTTTGAGGGAATTGTGTGTGACTTTCCATACTCCAGTGTGGATTTTCTGGTGCCCAATAGCGACAATTTTGCGTGTTTATCGAACCATTCAAACAAAATGTTGCTTCGTCGTTAAAAACTATCTTACTTAAAAATTGCGGGTTGGCATTGCACCTACCCATCATTATTTCGCAAAATTCTAATCTGCGGTTGAGATCATCTTCAATAAGTTCCTGAACTAAATGTATTTTGTAAGGGTGCCATTTGTGCTTGTGTAAGTATTTTACAACAGAAGATTTACAGGACTGACTGGTCTACAGCTACTTGTCGAGTTGCTTTTTGCGGATTTTCTTTTAAATCGAGCAAAATATTCGATTGTGTGTCCTGTGGAACTAGAAGATGGTTAGTTTTATAATTATCTCTTACGTGAACCAGGTCTCTAAACTTTTTTTTCTATTTTACTAACCACCGATCGTGTAATAGGCATCTCCGGGTATTTATTATTAAATAATTCGCAAACTTGAGCTTGTGTTCGGGTTCTGTCGCTATATCCTACCATCATCAAAATTTATATTCGTTGCTTCTCAGTTAAACGCGCCATTCTTCCAAACTTTATAACTGCACTTGACAATTACTTACTTGTACTGTCACACGTTGACAAGTGACAAGTCAATTATCGAAAATACCAGAATTAAAAAAACAAAATAAATACAAGATCGAATATTTTGCTTGATACAAAAAAAAATCCCCAGAAATATGGTCTTAATTAATTCAATCATGAATTTCTCGATAACTGTTGAGTTTAGGTATAGGAAATGGTACACGAAACATACTTAGAATTCGATGCAGAATTCAAAAAGGATATAAAAAAATAAGTGTTTCCATTTGAAAAAATGTAGTTGGTGGTCGTAACTTGTTTTTGGCCACACTGTAATATATACATTTTCCGTAAAAAATACCATGCTAAAAAAAAAATCGCACGTATCCCAGCGTTTTTCAAAAAAACAAACCCCTGAATTTTAAATGAATTTGTTCCAACCCACGCGTCCTCACTGTATATAATTTATTTTTAAAATAGGAAATGCATTAGAAAACAAGAAAGTAACACTCCATAAGTTCATTACCTTTAGTTTCAATAAATATTATTATTCTAATTACCCACAGGTAAGAAACACCCTAAAATTCGTGTTTGTAAGAAAATCACACATGTCCTACAGATTTTTCATTTTCTGAACATTTTCTGAAATGAGACGATTTACAGCACAATTGTATTAAGTGGAAATTTTAGTAAACTACATAAATTATTATCACATTACTAAGAATAAATAAATATAATAATAATTCTTTGAAATATCAATAGCCAAATTGTAAATTCATTAATTCATTAATCTGCGGCAATTATAAAACTCGGCCGCTTACGACAATTAGTATGAATTCGTTATGTGATCCAGCGAGTCAAATTTTGCTGAATAAGGAGCTCATATATTATCTCGTGCCTTTGACTGTGTTGATCACGATATCTATCTATCTATACGTAAATTTAATCTTTTCGGCATTCGTGGTGTAATGGCAGATTGGTTTTTATTATATCTGTCAAACAGATTTCAATATGTAAAAATATCCAGTAAGGACGGACATGGTGTAATTAGGGATGTTGTGTCTACTCAGTGACCTATTGCAATGGGAGTGCCCCAGGGCTCAATCTTGGGTCCAATCCTTTTCATCCTGTTTATCAACGATATTGTTAACTTTGTACATTTACTTTGATCATTTACGCATATGACACCTCTGCTGTGGTAACAGGTGCAGGTACTAAGGATGTATGTAAAAAAGCAGAGAGACTTCTGGATGACCTGGGTCGGTGGTTTAACATCAATAATCTATGCATGAATCTATTTAAAACCAATTATATGCATTTCCGTCCTTCTAACTCTAAAAATAAGTCAGTTTCTAATGATAATGTACAGGTTAGTGGTTTTGATTTGGAACGAAAAAACTAACCTCGTAAATTTTTGGGTTAAATATTGAGAAAATTGAGTTGGAAAAATCATTGTCTCGCTTAGTTAAGAAAATCAAATTCCGCAAGTTTCCAAATTAGAAATTTAAAAACGTATAATAGACTTTAATTACTTACTATAGCTTTTAATTATGGTCGGGTACACAGTGTTATCCAGTACGCGGATTGCATTCTGGGGCGCGGCGGTTTCATCAAACGAAGTCTTTCTGGCTCAGAAGCGTGTTATTCGATGCATGGAAATATACAAAGTACAGACTCATGGTCGGCCATATTTCATTCAAATTTAATATCTTGCCCTAGCTATGTATATACTAGAACTTTTGATGCACATTTTTACTAATAGGGAGGCCTTTGTCAGGACCTGCATTCTTATGATACAAGACAAAAAAGCAAATATAGTATACCCTTAAATAGGCTCAACGTAACAAAGAGATCCCCAACGTCAGCTGGGTTGACACTTTTCAATTTACTACCGCCCGAAATAGTGTCCTTGAATAATGAAAAATCTTTAAGAGACGGATGCGCTCCTTGTTGTTTCAGCTCTGCGTCTACTTCGTGGAAGAGTTTGTTGCACTTTTTAAATAGTTGTTCTGTAATTATTGTATTTTACATATATATTTATTTTATGACTTGTCCTATACACTTTTTGTGTCGCTTGGATGAAAAAAAATATTCCTATCTACCTATACTTCCATGGTAGAGCAATAAATTTAGATTTTTTTTTTAAATATTTATATGATGAAGGAATTTAAATGATTAACAAAACTACATACTCCTAATGTTCCCAATTTCAGGATTGGAGGGAAATACTTTCAGTACAAAATTATAATGCAATTAGAATTAAATATGATTACAGATTAAAAATTTTATGAACTTGAGAATGGATTCATTCAAATATTTTTATTTTCGTAAAGACAACAACATAAGTCTATATGATTTTTTTTTTTACAGATTCATGTATTTTTTTTTTATAATTTATATAAATTTTAAAATATAAATATGAAGAAAATGTTTTTCAAAAATTATTGCTCTACTAGACACTGACACTATCCTGTAGATACATGAGCTCATCATTCAAAAACACTAGGAGCGTAGTTGGGTTACATAGAGGATTAGTGGTAATTACGGTAAACGGCCCAGTTTTGTAATTGTTTGTAAAGGGAAAATGTAAATTTAGGCAATACTCATAAAGGTAATGAATTTATAATTTGGCTATTAAAATTTCAAAGAGATACTTTATTCACAGTAATATGATAATTGATGTACTTTATTAAAATTGTTGTTTTATTACAATTATGTGTAAATCCCTTCATTTAACACAATCGCTTAAAAGGATTGTTCTATGACACTATACATAAATAATTACAAGTGCGATTAAAGAAATATAGAAGGGAAGGAATATTCTGTGATATAAAAGCGGCTAGTTAATAGTGGGCAAATACCAGTTGCAATGTTATTTTGTTTATTAGATTTTATATTGTTTATATTTGGAACTAGCATGTTCACTTCAATAAATAATATTACCAGGCCAAACATAGTTTTTATTTTCTTAGGAATAGCAATTTTACAGCCTTACTTACACGTAGGTGGGATCCTGCAATAGTAAATGCTAATAATTAAATATTATTGAAATCATTTAAAAAAAAAATAGTAATTAATAAAATTTTACAATTACTAATATTTATTGAAGCTATAGTTTCATGAAGTATATCTCTATTGTTTGTTATTTCCTACATTTTTAATTCGTACATAATATGAATACCAAACCTTATTTATTTCTATGTAAGTTGAAATTTTAAGAGTCAATTGGGTCCAAGTTATGAAAGAGATATTTCAATTTAAAGCGTTTAAACCGCAACATATAACGTTTACTTGTGATATTAAATAATCCAATTTTTCTACTTGATTTGCATAATTGCGGAGTGTTTTACAATTGTATACCCCAATAAATCATTTACCTGGAACAACCGACACTAGCCGAACGCGCAACTGTCCAAATGGTGAGTAGTTTTGATAGTAACCGCGCTGTAGGCGACGACATTAAATAAGTCGAGCAGTGTACCCGGGGTTATTCCAGTTAATACTGTTAAATAAGAGCGGATTTTAATTGTGTTTATGTAGGCAGGTTTATGTCCGTCAGCATGAGTAACAAATGAAAGAAGCAAATTGAACAAAAGCTTGAAGTTATAAAAGGACTGGACTGTGGAGAATCGGCTAACAAAATAGCTTCCCAGTTAGGTGTCGGTATACCAGATAAGAAGGACTGGGAGGCAGGTGCTCCGGTAAGAGCGGACTCAAACTGGTTTACTGACGGCTCTAAAACGGATTACGGCGTTGGAGCGGGAAGATACACTAACAAAGCCTAAAAAGCTCTTTCGGTAAGCGCTCGGCAAAGGATACGACTGTGTTCCAAGCTGAGGTTGCTGCAATTCATCACTGTGTCCGAGAGATAGAAAAGATGTACCGAACCGGTAAAAGCGTCGCTATCTTCTCTGACAGTCAGTCCACACTTAAAGCGATTAGCTCCTCAAGCTGGACTCTAAGCTGATTTGGGATTGTGTAGCGCCCTAAATGAGGTGGGCACCCCAAAGGAAAGTAACCCTAGCCTGGGTCCCTAGCCACTCGGGCGTGAGAGGAAATGAGGCGGCGGACGGGCTGGCCAGGCGAGGTTCGTCAAGGCCATTCGTTGGAGCCGACCCCTCTTTCGGCACTACAACAATCGCAAATTAAAAATCCATCAATGAATGGATATACAATCAGTCCAGAGAGTGGTGGCAAAAATCACTGGGAACAATGCGCAGGCAAAAGAGGTCCTAAAGGAGCAGAGCCTGAACTCACGAGAGAATCTACTGAATAAAGACAGAAGACTGTCAAAATGATTGTAGGTCTGCTGACTGGTCACTGTAGACTGAATAGGCATATGTATAACATAGGCCTGGCAGATGATGCAACCTGCAGATACTGCAAGAGGAGGAAGAAACACCAGTTCATGTGCTGTGCCAATGTGAAGGCCTGGCGAGGACAAGGTTTCTAGTAAATGGGGGAGAAGAAACCCCAGCTAGTAGCTACTTAAAAAACCCACTCTCAAAAGAGACGCCGAACTCAAAGGTGCAATAGCCCCTAATTTTGCCCTTCTTAAATAGGCCTATCATCTTTGAGAGCGGCTTCTTTAAAGCGTCCTCTAGGAAAAGAGGGGATCACAATAGATCTGAAAAGGTCGCGGTGAAACAGGTCGATAGGCCACCCCAATCCTAATCTAATCTAATTTAATCTAGGTGTCGGTAAGAGCACAGTAGGCGATTGTAAGAAAAACCGCACAGAACTAGAAAAAAATGTGTGCTCACTAAGACAGCGGAGTGCAGTTATGGTGAGACACAATGCGGAAGAGGAAGCATTTGGATGTTGAAGAGGCTCTAACTTTGTGGTATGGATATGTGCGAGAAAAAGGATTGCCTGTTACAGGCCCTTTGCGTCAAGAAAAAGGCATTATACTTCAGTAAAACGATTGAAAGAGAAGGCACTATGTTTACGGCGAGCGATGTTGGTTGGATAGATGGAAAAAGCGTTTCGGCATCCGACAGTTAGTAATCACTGGTGATTCACTGTCCGCAGATACAAACGCTCTACCTGTTTGCAAAACAAGCCTTTCCAGCATACTCGAGAAGGAAAACATTTCCCGTGAGCAGTTATAGGTACAGCTGCGATGAAACCGTACTAAATTATAAAATGTTGCTGATAAGGACGCTTGCATCAAAAAAAAAAAGCTGTAGCCTACAAGAGAAGCAAAGAGCGCGTTAGTATCCTAGCTTGCAGTAACGCAACTGATAATCACAAGCTTAGATTAACCTTAATTGGAAAGTCCAAAAAGCCAAAAGCGTTTAAAAAACTAAAAAATGCAGATTCTCTACCGCTATGGTATGCACATCAGACAAAAGCTTGGATAAACTCGGTCAATTTTCAAAAGATGGTTCCAGAAAGAATTAATACCAGTTGTAGAAAAGCATCTGGCCATTAACAATTTGCCAAGGCAGGCTATTCTTATCCTCGATAATGCCCTTCCCATCCGTCCAATGAGGTGAATGCGAAGATGTAGACGATCAGAGCTTTATTTTTACTGCAAACGATGGACGCTCATGATTGTCAGCCTATGGATCAAGCCGTCCTTGATGCTTTGAAGAGAAAATACCGGTTTCTTAGCTCTTTGATATCGTTTATTGATAACGACGATAATTGTAGTAACTTGACACTGAAATGACATACTTAGAATGCCATTAGAGAATAGCTGAAAGCTGGGAGGAAATATCATCAACGACGCTAAAATGATCATAAAAAGGTTACTGGATAATAAATCTGACATGAGCAATGAAATTGAAAGTGTGAATTTGATTGACTAATGAAGCAAGTGAAATTCAAGGACTAGTTTCTTTAATGGAAAAAAAAGTGATAAAGTGTTAATATAGAGATTATCACCAGAGTGATGGAAAATGACGGGGATGCGAATAACTGACGATGATATGTAACAATGGTGATATGAACAACGGAGACTTCTTAATAAAAGACCCTGAAGATGAAGAAATCAAACAAATCCCACATTCTGAAGTGATTGAAGCAGTGCTCGAGTAAATCAGCCGCCAGAAAGAAGCGACACCAGCAGATATCATTTGCTTACGCAGGTGAGCAGATTTTTCCGCCAGGAAGAGGGCACAGATGATAAGGCAGACAATATACTTCTTTATAAACCAATCGACGAACATTAAGCCGGAAAATCGAGAGTCTACTGTACATCTAATATTATTTTTTGCGACGATCGCTTCGTTGTCTAACATGATAACCTTTTTTAGATAACGAAACGATTGTCACAAAAAAAAAATAGGTGAAGTTATAAACGTGTTTTTTTATACGATCTAAATCCTAAATATATTACAAGGCATAATATAATATTAAAGGTTATAATTAAATGAAATTCACGAAACAAAATCAACTAACAAAATATCTAGCTTATTTCTTTGTTATTAAGCAAGCCAATCTATCCTCTTAGAGCAGATTTTACTATCATTATTCTTCTGTGTAGAATTTTCGTATCCAGCAATATTGAAAATTATTATTAATTACGCTTGCAACATACTCCAGCGTAACATTTTTGAGGCACGGTTTTTCTACGTGGACAATGGTTTTCACACTTGGCGGGTGGTTTACAAAACCTAACTCGGGCTCCTAAAGCAAATTAAACTGTGCTGAGATGGAAACAACGAACACGCATGAGAAACGTACCAACACAACATACCGCTCCATCTCTCCCTTGTCTCTGGCAGAGATCTAAATTGGTATTCGATACCTGACATTGACTCCTCTGTGTGCATTTACCTCTAGCCATATTGCAGCTCCTTTCAGATACATACCCTGAAACAGAACTTGTTTAACTATATTAATCTTAAATAACATTTCTATTTCTAAAAACGTATCTCTGGCTCCAAGCATAAGTATGCATCAGTATAATCAATATATACTAAAAATTTCTAAAGTTTTACAGTTGAATCGGTGAGTTGGAAAACGGAACATATCCTATGTGTTTGCCATAGCACATGTTCCCTTTTGCAACTCGCTGATTTAATTATACACCATTGTAAACCAAAACTCAAAATTCACTTTTTTTTTCAGAAAGCAAATGTGACAACTCCTTTATCAAAATATTCTTTGGACTAATATTCTTTAATATATTGATTACTTTAAATGCCTGATATATGCACATAGGCTGTTCGTCCATCGTGAGAGCCAGTACTAAACATTTTTGTGGTTTAAATTTTCTTTATCTTCAGAAATACAAGTTATTTAAATATATTTTATAAACGTAAAGGTAATGTAGATAAAGAATTTTCCTATTCAACCTATTTCGCCAAAAGGGATGAAGTCCATCGTGAAGTCTACGCTAGAGGAGAGGTGCCTGGGACTGACCGAATTCAGTACCATCTTCACTACAAGCATCTTCATTGCAAAAGGCCTGCCCAACTCTCTGAACAGAGGACTACTACCGCCCAGCTTGATCTTAACTTGGAGAAGGTGGGGGGGCTAGGATTAAACTGTCTATGACTTTCCAGTTCCAGTTCCGCTTGCAGCACTCCATCATGCTACCAAGACTAAATTAAGGTCAAATTCACCGAGCGTCAATACGCAGGCGCAGTCTTTGTTGAGGTGACCAAAGCACAAGACAATGTAGCGCCAAAACGTACTTTGCAAACTGCTCCACCATGGGATCTCTAATGGAATAGTGCAGTTGATCTGGACGTTCCTTAGCCAGCACACTTTCCGGATCAAACTGCGAAACACCTATTCGACAATGTGAGGCGAATTTTGGCGAAGAACACGGTTCGTTACTGTAATGAACACGGTTACTGATGTGACGTCAGCGTTTTAAAGCTACATTTCCAAGTTTCGATTTCAAAAGTCTACATAACCTAGCACATTTGTTTGTGGCTACTGTTAGAATATTTGCCTTATAAGTTATAATAAACAATATGGATTCAATTTTAATCAGTATTATAATGCAAGAGTGTGATGACAATTCAGTTAGTATTTGCAATAATTTCTTCAGAAATGAATCAAATAACCTTTACATCGAAACATTACTATGTACAAGTGGAAGAGATATTCATGTAAAACCTGATTGCTATTGTGCAGAGTGGTTACCACCATATTTAGAAATAGATTTTTTTAGATTATTTCGAATGTCGCGTAGAGTATTTGATAGTCATCTAAAAGCTGTATGTGAGAAAAATGCACATTAGTTTCCATTGCAGATAAATTTAATATAAGTGAATCCACTGTTTTACATATATTGGAAAGGTATATAGAAATCTTAGCAAACCTAAGAAATGAATATATCAAGTGGCCTAAAAGAGAAGACTGTGAAGAGATAGAGAAACGTTTTGCAAAAGTTTGCAGGGTACCCTGGTAAAATGTATGAAATTTCATCAAGTGTATTACTCATTAATTGTTAATTTAGGAGTCATTGGAGCTGTGGATGGGACACATATCCCATGCAAAGTACCTGATAAGCATCAAACTAGTTATTTAAATAGAAAACAAAGTCATTCAATAATATTACAAGGTATTTGCACGTCTAATAACATTCTAACAAACATATTTGTGGGTTTTCCTGGTGCAGTTCATGATTCTCGGGTAAGTAACAACAGGTCAACAAATTTGTATGCATAAAATGTATAATGTGAAGCTATTTCACATTATCTTGTAAATGTGATTTGAACTACATAGTACTCATATTTTTTAGGTGTTTCAATATTGTGCCCTGTACAAAAAGATGGAATATACTGGTGCAATGACATATTTTTATGCTAGCAAATATCACTTGTTAGGGGATTCTGCCTATTTTCTTCGGGAATGGCTAATAACACCATATATGTATGTAATTTTGATATATTAGCTGTATCTTTCTTGTATTCTAAACTGCAATTTGTTATAGTGATAATGGACGATTGACAGCTGCTGAAGTATATCACAACAAATGTCACAGTAAAACAAGAGTGGTAATAGAAAACACATTTGGTAAATTGAAAGGTAGATGGCGTATATTGCAGTATATAAATGTGTATGGTATACGAAAGGTGGTTGAAATAACAACAGCATGTTGTGTATTACATAATTTTACATATTTATACATGATCTATGGCCTGACTGTGATATAGGTGACACTGATGAAATGGAAAGGGCGCACTTGCTATGGACACTACAGAACGATCTATAAAACGTTACAACATAACTCGTCTTTTAAATCGAATTGATTAATTAATTTGAAAATTGTATATTAGCTACAGTCTTCATTTTGACGATTATTTAAATTACTTTTGACTGAATTGCTTTTTTTGAATACATCTATGTTTTGCTTTTGTAATGCTATTTTCTTTATGCCCTTTGACTTTTATTACTATTGTAACATCCCGTATAACGTTATAGATAGTGGTACACGTAAAGTTGTATTTCTTTTTTAATTTACTAAACTTTTGGACACTTGTTTTCATCTTTTATCGCAATAAATACATAAATTATTTTCTTGTGTGTTCTTTATTTACGAAAAATAAAAAGTAAAATACTACTACATTACATATACATATGTTTTATTGAAATTTAATAACTAATCAGGATCAGAGTTATTTCCCCTTTTCCTTTTATTCACCATACTTTTCAAAACAGATAACAGTTCTTTCTTATATTGATTTTGCTCTAACATAATTTTTTTCAATAGATTCGAATTGCTTCTTACTATTTTCGATTTGTTGTTCATGCAATTCACGGATTGTATCTATTAATTTTTCTGTATTACTTTTTGGTTTGAGCCTTTTATGAGATGAAAAGGTATCCAACATTTCACTACTGGTAGAGAGTGAAGGAGCACTATCACGTAACACGTAATTACTTCCCCCAGGTTTGTTGCTGTTTGTGCAACTTGATGCCCCATGCGAATGAAGTTCTTCAGGACCTTGAAAAAACAGTTAACTTCAAATGAATTATACTAATCAGTAAAATATACCTGCTAAGGAATCAGTTACATATGTTGGATTAACATTATGCTTGTCCCCAAATAATTTCTCCAGATGAGTAAAATACTTTGGAGGTGGTTTATAGCTTGCACCAGTTTGTTTATTTCTTTTCAAAATTTGCAAATATTGTTTCATTAAATTATGATATTTTTGTCGACATCTCTCTCCTCCTTCTTTCCCTATTGCAACATCGTATCCTAGACTTTGCATATCTACCGCAATTTGTTGCCAAATTTTATGTTTAACGGTTTTCTTGTCCTGAAATAGCTTTTCATATTTTTCACTACTTCTTAATTCCAGAAATGTTATTGTTGCATTAACGTCAGTATCAGTTTGGCTTCTTGCTGATTTCCAACACATTTTATTGTCTTCCAGATTGTTAAATTCATTTTCATTATGCAGTTCGTCAGGGCTCTCACTTTGTATCCTTAATCTTATATACTTATTCTCCTCGATTTGAATAATCTTGTTATGGTCTATTTCTACATATTCTCCACAGCGTGGTGGTAGCTTGTATCGCTCACCTTCTAAAAATAATTTGATCCATCGAGTAACAGTGTGGCTTATCTAAATTTGAGTACAAGTACAAACCTGTGGTTTCGATGACATAACAGTTGTCTTCAACGTCAACTATGTATGCATCCGTGCAAGCATTTGCACTAGTTGTAGCTGCAGACATATCTTTTTTAATTTTTTTAATTAAAATATATAAAAATCCACAACCGCACAAATTTTAATCGTAAACAACAACCGTGCAACAACCAGTAGCAAAGTCATAACAAACGACACGAAAGTTGACGAAACGCTACCGACTATTAACGAACACGCGATGAATAGTTCAAACACTCATCTTAACCTGTGTTCGTTGTTTCCTTGGACCGTGTTCTTAATTTCTAACAATGACGTCATGAGTTCGTCGCCAAAGTGCAAGTTTCCTGGAACACATTATCCGCGTTCTTCGCCAAAATTCGCCTATGGATACACCTGTTACCCCTTACGTCAACCTAACGATATACGCGGATGAGGTATACCAAAAGTGCCGGAGGATGACGTAACAATAAAACTTAAAATCATCGCCAATATTCACTCACAACAAAACCTGAGGACTGGGAAAAGATGTACAGTAAAACTATATAAGATGTTGCGTACTCTTTTTCGAAGGTAAATGGTCTAGTCGGTAAAGCATATGAAAACTGCACTCGCATCTGATGAAGGGTTATTACCTTGTTTTTATTGTTCTTCATCTAAAGCAGCCATACAATTAATCCCATACCCCTAACCCCTATTGTAAGGGAAAAATGGGGGTGGCAATCCTTGATGTAAATGTTTTTTTTCAGAATCTATTGAAGATATCTTTATGAAATTTAAGCTGTAGTTGACTGTCCATAAACTCATTATAATACTTTTTTTTTCAGAATTTTTGTGACACTGGAAACTGTAAAAAACGAGAAGTATATTTTTGCGAGTGATTTTTTTATACTAACCCCCAAAGTGACACTTACTAAAAAAATATATCTATTCGACGGGTCGAATATGCGATTTTACAACATTCGACCGCACGAATTTCGAACTTGTAATGTGTGGTGTAAATTCGATACAATGTTATTCTATAATGAGTATGCAGTGACCTGTTCTCAGGACGATTCGATTTCCATACAAGTTTTCTCAAGTTATAAGAAGTTAACTAGCGAGTCAAAATATAGTTGGCACGCCATGTATACACGTTTGGGCAAAAGAAAATTGTGTTAATGAAAGTTAAATTGTTTTATTGAGTATTTGGTGGGAGTTTTGAGTATCTATTTTTTGTCATAAATGTTGGCTGATAATATATATTATAATATATAATAATAATGTATTTACTAGCTGCGGTGATAGTGTTGAAAATGACAGTTAGGGCAGTGATTTGGATGATCCTGACTTTCAAGTGTTTTGCCGCAATAGTTGACTTCAAAAAGAATATACAAATTACAAATCAATAGAGATAAGACAACATATTTTTACTGTACATTATGTGAATCTAAAAAAAAATCTTAACTACTGTGCTTTTAAATAATCTTTTATCAAATGGCTTGGGCAACCTCTGTTTCCTTTTAGAATAAAAAATTCTTCTTTAATAAATGCTTGAAGGTAAACCTTTAAAGGCACACTATTGCGGCAAAACACTTGAAAGGCAGGATAATCCAAATCACTGCCGTAACTGTCATTTTCAACACATCACACAGCTAGTAGACACGGTCGGTTGCGTATCTCTATATATTATCAGCTTACATTTATGACAAAAAAAAAACAGACCCAATGTGTACAGTATTTCTACAATAAGGTTGATATCTATTTAAATCTTCATTTGTAATCATAGACTTTAGCTTTCCACTAGTTTTTCCGCCATTTATTTTACAATTAGGGTAAACGGTACAGTAATTGGCCAGAATGGACGTAAACCCCAATATTAAGATTATTTGAAATCACATTCTAGTCGCTCTTAGATCAAATTGCACTTACAGGGTTCCATTTTCGAATAAGTGCTTCTTTAATTCCTAGAGGGCAGCACAACTTTAAACTGCATCGACTATTTGACAGGTGTACGTTTAATGTGGTAAAACTTAAAATTTTGCTAAGATCACTGGATCACTTTTCTTTTTATAACAAGTTAACAAGTGAAATTTTTAACTTTGTTTCCGGCTTTTAGGTAAGTTTGAGCTTTGGAAAATCATTTGCTAATATTATTATGGCATCTTTTACAAATGGAATAGTATTTAGGTAAGTGGCCAATAACTGGTTAGATAATCTGAAAAATATATTTATTGGCCACCCCGGCCAATAACTATGTTTTCCGCCATTTCTTAATTTCTTTATTTTTCTGTTCCATACGATCGGCTTGATAATGTAAAGGATACCTATTGAGCTAACTGTTTTTATTATCCTCCTATGCAGTTATTGGCCATGGGCCAACAACTATCGTAAAAAGGTGGCCAGTTACTCTAAACTTAATTTTAAGATATGAAAGATAAAAGTAAAATAAGTATGTATTCTCTCTATACAGTATTACCATGCCAAAAGCTCCAACGTACAGTCCTACAAGACCGATGAGAGCTTTGTGCGAATTTCAAAATGGGCAAGGTTCATTTAGATGCATTGCAAAGAAATACGGCATACCACGAGCCACCTTACAATTCAAATTGAAAAATCCTGTATGCAAAAGCACTTTTGGACCATCTCCAGTATTGACAAAAGAAGAAGAAAATACTATAGTAAAATGGATCACAGAACTTGCTCAGAAAGGATTTCCTAGGAAAAAGGATGACATCATTTCTAGCGTCCAGCAATTTTTAAAAGAACACCCACGCCTGAATCTTTTCAAAGATAACAGGCCTGGCGAAGGTTGGATGAAGGCATTTCTTAAACGGCACCCTGAAATTGTTACCCGTACTACTGAGGCTGTCACTTCCGCAAGCGCAAATGTATCGGAAAACGATATTAGAAAGTGGTTTGCTGACATTTATAAATATATTGAGGAAAAATCGCTAGGAAATGTAATAAAAGATCCATCACGTGTTTTCAATAGCGATGAAACTGGCTTCCAAGTATGCCCTGCAAGTGGTAAAGTTTTAGCTCCAAAGGGATGTAAAAATGTCCACACAATTGATCGTGGATCATCGAAAGAGAACATAACAGTGATGTTTACCTTTTCTGCGGACGGAAAAGTTTGTAGCCCAATGGTAATTTTTCCTTACAAAAGAATACCTGAGAAAATTTCAGTATCTATCCCAGACGACTGGGGAATCGGTCGCAGTGATAATGGGTGGATGACTGCACAGACTTTTTACGAATATATTGCTAATGTCTTCCACCCTTATTTACTCAAAGAAGGTGTAGAACTACCGGTCATATTATTTATTGACGGTCATAAGTCTCACCTCACCTACCAATTAAGTGTCCTGTGTGGAAAATTAGGCATTGAACTAATAGCATTATATCCAAATGCTACCCGAATTTTACAGCCAGCAGATGTTGCAGTTTTTCGACCCATCAAAATGTGTTGGTAAAAAACAGTGAGGGAATGGCAGGCTGAACATTCAGGTGAAGCTATAACCAAACTGACTTTCACACCACTCTTAAAAAAAGTTGTCAAGTCAAGTGTGAAACCAGAAACGCAACAATGATTTTAAGGCACGTGGGCTTTACCCATTTAATGCAAACGCTGTAGATTACAGTAAATGCCTTGGTGGCTCAAAACATGTTACCGGAGATGAGAATAACGAGACTGATTTTAATCCCACCATGGATTATTTAACATTTCTTAGCATTGTGGGAAAAGAAAAAGTTGAATTATTTGAACAAATAGAAAATGCGGTTAATGACAACGGAGACGAACATTTCTTCACTCTATACCGACTATGGAAGTACTTTAATAGCAACACTAATCAGAAGAAAACAGTTTGTCAAAAAAATATAGCCAACATACATACTTCTTCTGACTTAGAGGTGGGTTTAGACAGCAGTTTGGTCCAGGCAGATGAACAGATACAGGCAGAGCATTTGCAGACTCAGGAGGAGGTTTTTGAGAATGAAACTCAAAGTGAGATAGGAGAGATAGTACCTCAGGAGAGTACAACGGCAGAGCATCTACAGACTCAGGAGGATGTTTTTGAGAGTGAAACTCAAAGTGAGACAGCACAGATAGTACCTGAGGAGAGTACAGCAGTAGTTCAAGTTCACCGAACATCAAATATGGCTGATTATTTAGTGTGGCCAGAATCACCAAAGCGTAAAGGAAAACGCCAAACGGAAAGACTACCATTTGCGATAACTTCGCAAAAATATAAAGACATGTTGGAGAAAAAAAATGCGGCAAAACTTAATGCCGAAAAAGAGAAGGAAAGAAAGAGACAGGAACGCGAAGAGACAAAAGCGGCAAAAGCAAAGAAAAAGACACTGAAGCCGTATAATCACAACCAAAATCCTTTATTTGCAATCGACAAAAGGGAAATCTTTCTTGTGATAGCTGTAAGAGAGTGTATCACTCTAAATGCATTCCAAAGTCTCATGAACAGCACATTCCAGACTTAGAAGATAACGATCCGTTTTTGTGCCATCAATGTTACAAACAAGACACAAGCGATGAAAGCGCCTTGGAAGATTTTGACGATGTTGAAGAAGGTACGGCAAAAGATGAAGGTAGGATCATCCAAGAAGATAATTTAGAAAATATAGAATTTGCCGTAGAAAAAGATAGGGATAAGGATCAACAGAATGTTGAGCAAATTATGCCAAAATATAGTACAGACAATAAAGAATGTGTTGTGGAAGAAGATACCTTAGAGAGTCAGAAGGCTGCGGAAGAAAGTAATGAAATTGAAGAATTGTACCAGTATTACTTAAAGAATAAAATATAAAGGTGTTGGGCATTTATGCAGAATTTTGTTTTATTTCATATATAACTTTTTCTTCAAAGCCTCAAAATACAATTATTTATTTATTATCTCTTTTTAAAAAAAAACAGTTCAGTATGCCAATTACTGTAATATTCTTGTTCAATTACTATAAAAAGTGGCCAATAACTATACAATTTGCTTTCTGTTGCATTCTATTTTTTTCTCATTTACACTTACGTTCAAAAATTCTCGTAGCGTAAGGGAAAATTTAGCAACAGCAGGTAGCACTTATTTTAGTTTCTTAGCGTTTTTAACGAATTTACCGATTTTTAAATGTCTTGGTATTCTGAACTGGCTAATAACTGTACCGTTTACCCTAACATAGTTATTATCTTAATGACGTTCAATTGTTTTCTCCATTATTTCTCATCGCAAATGTTACAATGAAGAACAGGATCGCACTTAATCTATTCGAAACTCCTGCAAAATACTCAATAAAACAATTTAATTTTCATTAACACAATTTTCTTTTACCTAAATCTAAGTATACGTGGGCTGCCAACTATGTTTTGACTCGCTAGTTAACTTCTTATAACTTGACAAAGCTTGTATGAAAATCTAATCGTCCTGGGAGTAGGTCACTACATACTCATTATAGCACATTATAGGATAACATTGTACCGCGTCTACATCACGCATCACAAGTTGGAAATGCGTGTGGTCGAATGTTGTAAAATCGCATATTCGACGGATCCAATTTCAATATTTCATTGAGTATAGTACTGAGTAGTCGTCATCGTATCCGAAATATTCATTGTTTATAGTTTACTTGTAAGTGTATATTTGTTATAAGAACATATTTATGACTATAGATGTAGAGATAGTTTACATGTTTTAATATAGTTTCTTGTAAATAATTAATACATATGCACATATTCATAATTGGTTTATTTTTTTTTTTCAATTATGTTCCACCAATTCGACCCTTTTGTAACTTTAACATGTAGTAGCTAACCAATGAACAAATAAGATATATTTTTTTGGTAGGTGTCACTTTGGGGGTTAGTATAAAAAATCACTCTCAAAAAATATACTTCTCGTTTTTTTCACAGTTTCCAGTGTCACAAAAATTCTAAAAAAAATGTATTATAATGAGTTTATGGATAGTCAAGTACAGTTTAAATTTCAGAAAGATATCTTCAATAGGTACTGAAAAAAAATTACATTAAGAATTTTCACCCCCATTTTCCCCTTACAATAGGGGTTAGGGATGTGAAATTAATTGTATGGTTGTTTTAGATGAAGAACAGTAAAAACAAGCAGTTTTCATATGCTTAACCGGCTAGGCCCTTTTGTAGTGATGAGAAAAGTCAAAATTTTTAATCATTTCCGGAATATGAGCGGAAACTCAACATTCCGGGTTTTCTTTTTTTAGTTGTAATCTCTTTATTTTTAGAGAAGATACGAAATAATAGTAAAGAACCTTTTTTATTCATATTTTATGGTAGATTTCTAAACACATTCTATAATCCCTCCACCTTTCATTTGTTTCCGAGTTATAAGACAAACTTATGTTTTTGGAAATAGGAGCTATAGTTTGCCATTACATATTAAATGTAAATGTCCCTAAGTTCGCCATCTAAACCTAATTGTATTTATAAAAAGAAAAACATAAATTGATTTTTGAAAGTAAATAAAAATAGCAAGGTAGTATGGATGTCTCAGAATGTAACATGATCATAAACAAGACGAACATTCATCACATTTTTCGATGTAAAATCAAGAGTGGAAGGTTGTACCTGGTGAGTGAACTTAGGGTATATGTATTCCCTAAGTTGGCCACTTGTGTATATATCTTTTACAAGTGGATTTTGGACATTAATCCACAATATAATATCCATAATATAAAAAGTATAAAAACAAATATGATAGATCTCATGAAGATACAACGTATTATTTATGCAATATTAAACAAATATTGATAATGAACGATTAAAAATAAAATGAGAAAAAACACCAAAAAAAAATTACAAACATCATCACTTATGTACAGAGGACAACAATTTCACAGAAAATGTCTAGGTCACTTGATATTAGCAATACATTATTTTGTACATTTCGGACACACGAAACTTCCTTTGTTCTTCTTCGTTAGCCCCACGCATTCTTCGTGGACGTAGCGGTTACACAAACTGCAATATAACTGCATTTCTCGAATTCGATTACCTCTACAGATAAATCAGTAACAGCATTACTTTGACTTCTCAACTTTTACGAGTTTTAGGAGGATCAGGACGGAATATTTCTACAGAACGTTTGCCGTTGGGAGTTGATGTGGATATTAGTGTGGCATTCAAAGTGGAAGGACCGGGTTTAAGTTAATTTGGAAAGGAAGTTTTCTGTATCTGAAGAACACGGCTATTTAATGATGGTCGATTTTTCTCGGAGCTTGCTTTCTAGAGCTACAAACTGCGTGAACTATATTTGCTGCATCTTTTTTTCAGCTAACCGTAAACTCATCTGTGTCGCAAATGACAGTTCTTCTTTGGAATACTTTTGCAATAGAATTTCCGCCTCTTGGAGGAAGCTGTTAGTTCTTGAAACTTTTTCGGTGGTCGCCTCTACTGATCAGAGGGTCCTAGACTTGGTTCGACAGTTTTTTGTCCAAAAGAAAAAATAACATAACCATCTAACCAGTTAGAATGTCGATAAAGAAATGTCTTAACTGAACACTAGCATTGCGTCCATTTTTGGGATATCCTACTATTTTTTATTTCTTCTTTAAACACTCATTTGCCAGCGTATTGCAGACGTGTGTTAAAACTGAGTTATTTTTGCGATTCAGCGTCTTTCTGGTACGCCAAACATTAGTGTTCGTCTAGGAATGCACACGCTTCCTAAAACAATTTAACATTGTATTTCTCCGCAGTTTTCCACAGCTTCTTTTACTTTACCTACATACAACAATGTATGGAAATTTTACAGAAAAAAAATATCATTTATAATATACTTGTATATATAGATTTTTAAACTAAACGAAATAGAGAACAATCACGCATTTAGGTGAAGAAGTGCTATCGAACTTGGATGGAAAAATATTCTTAGTAAATGCCATAATTATCAAATTAAATGTCTAGATATAACGTATATTTACCCTTTCGGCTAGTATCCATAATCGTGAAACACAAAACCACAGGAAGCACATGATAAGGTAACTTTGTTACACACATAAATACTAATGTAGTAAATGTGAAATATTGTCAACATTATACCCCCACTTTGCCGAAATATCCCACGTGTTATATACTTTCCAGAATTTTTGGGATAGTTTTTAGATATTCCTTGATAGTTTGTGTATTACAATGTGTAAAAAAATCGAATTTAAAATTATTAAAAATTCGACTTTTGCATAGGTAAATCATTAATTTCGACCACTGTGCGGTTAGTGTGATTTCCTTTTTTGTTCCGATTAGAAAAGGAATAACAAATAATGCCATTATTTCGGATATATTTCTAATTTTACCATCTCTCCCCTTGTTATAATTAAGTTCTGTTCTCTTCCTCAAAGAGTAAAAATTTGTATAGTGAAGAATATCGTCTATAATGGTATCATCAATCATTTTTAGAAAAGCCTCAGTTTCGCGTTGCTTTAGCCGTTATTTTAGGGACAGGAAATGTTTTGATAATATTTTTAGACTTACGCTTAGATGTTTTAGTATGATGAATATTCGAAGACCTTTTCGTTGCCTTATTTCTCCTAATATAGAATTAGTTGCCTGAGCCATCATCTTCATCAACATAATCTGGTTTCATCCTCCTTTTTCTAAGATATTATTATTTTGAGCCACCATTTCTTCATCCTTTTCTCCTTCTTCTACCTTCATTCCTGATTCTGAATTATGGTCGGCTCTAGTAATAATTCGTCATCCTCTTCACTCCAGTCCAAATCACTCGGATTATCTTGTGCCTCAATATCTGACATACCTTCCAATATTCGTCGTCTTAGGTGACCTAAGAATGAAGTTATAGTAGGAGGCGATTTCAATGCTAAATCTTACCTATGGAGTTCGAAGATAGAAGATAAAAGGGGAAAAATGCTGGCTGAGTGGATGGCGGAGGAAGATCTGGTAATATAGAATAAAGGAAATACACCTACGTTCGTCAGAAGAAATACAGAGTCCTACATTGACATAACGCTTAGTACAAGGAAAATCGCAAACCAAGTTAATAACTGGAAGGTAATAGAGGATGACAATTTAAGTTACCACCAGCACATAGCTTTCGAAATTGAAGTTATGAAAGACAGAAGGAGCTTACACCCAGTTATGCATAATAGAGGCTGGAGGGTGATAGACAAAAAAATTGGCAAATGTCTCAGGAAGTAGGAAAAAATCTGCAAGCAATAGAAGAAATGACTGCAAAAAGTCTCACACAAGCCATAAAGACAGCCTGTGACAAAGTTTTCCCTAAGAAGAGACATCACAGAAGAGGACAACCAGTGTACTGGTGGTCTGAAGAAGTCGCCCTTGCAAGAAAGACATGCATACAAAGTAAAAGAGCTATGGTTAGAGCAAACAAGAGATGCGACGAATCTAATAAGAACAACTGTCATAATGCGTATGTACGAAATAAGGCAGCTCTAAAGAAAGCAATATCGCAAGCGAAGAAAAAAGTGTGGGATGCGGTTATTGAAGACCTAGATTCAGACGTCTGGGGAAAGGGATATCAAATTGTGACGAAGAAACTGAAGAAAATATTACCTACATCTCTGTCTGTGGAGAAACAAGTGGATTTGGCTAGGTTTTTTTCCCAAGACACACTGAGATAAAATGGGCCAAGCTCATAGTGAACCAAAAGCAAATACCTCTCTTCACCTTAGAAGAGATACTAGCAGCCGCAAAGAAGATTAAGGGAAAGAAGACCTCGGGACCAGATGGAATTTCTCCTGAAATAATTAAGGCGGTGGTTGAGGACCATCCAGAAGACATCCATGAACAACGTGCTACGGATTGGAACATTTCCAAACGAGTGGAAGACAGGGAGACTTGTACTTCTGGAGAAGGAGAAAAAGTCGATCAAGGGCACCCGGGTTATCAGCCCCTATCTATACTAAACGTACTAGGGAAACTCCTCGAACAACTTGTACTCACTAGACTAAAGGAAGAGCTAGAAAGGAGTGGGGGGCTCGCTCCGCAACAACATGGATTCAGAGAGGGCAAGTCCACAATAACGGCGCTAGGAAAAGTAAAAGAAATGGTGGAGAAGGCGACAGAGGGGCCCTTTAAGCAGAGGAAGCTGTGCGCGCTAATAACAGTAGATGTCCAGAATGCCTTCAACTCGGTACCATGGGGAGGAATATTGGCGGAACTGAGCAAAAGGAAAATTGCTCCTTATATTTTATAATATTATTGCCAGCTACCTGGAGGAGAGGCGACTGATTATCGGAGACTCTGAAGAGATGTTGATCACCTGTGGAGTCCCTCAGGGCTCAGTGCTGGGGCTCACTCTGTGGAACGTCTACTATGAAGACATTTTAAAGATCTCTCTGCCGGGGAAGTGAAATTAGTGGATATGCAGACGATCTCGCTGTGGTTGTAGTGGCAAACAACATTGATACAATACAGAACTTGGTGAACCACACTCTAAAGCGAATACTTCACTGGCTTGATTCTAAGAAACTTCAGATGGCCCCACATAAAACAGAAGCAGTGTTTTAGTGGGCGGCGAAGGGTAAAAAGCATAAAGGTGAAAGTGCAAAACATCGAAATAGAGAGCCAAGAAACTATAAAATACTTGGGTATATATCTCGAGAAACTGGAAGAGAAAGGCGGAGAAAGCAACAAGAGCATTAGCTACTGTTGGCAGACTTATGCCAAAAATAGGCGGACCACGTGAAAGAAGTAGAAAAATACTATCTTCGGTAGCACTGTCAATCATGTTATATGGTGCTCCAATATGGATAAGAGCCATGGATAGAAAAGTATATAGAACCACATATCTCAGAGTGCAAAGAAAGGCAGCGATTAGCATAACAGGTGCATATAGAACTGTGTCTACGAAATCTATTAGCTAAAGAAAAGGAGGACATACATACAAAAAGAGAAACCAGAAGCACCGCAAGGGATCGCCTACTAGACGCTTGGCAGGGGATTTGGAGGAAGGGGATGGTACAGCATCCTGGACAATGGAATTAATAAAAGATGTGAGAGCCTGGTTCTTGAGAAAGCATGGAGAAGTCAACTATTTCCTTACGCAAATTCTGTCGGGGCACGGATGTTTCCGCGCTTATCTACATCGCTTTAAAATTAGCAACACGGACGCATGTTTCTACTGTGGACAGAGCGACAATGTAGAACACACTTTTTTCGTATGCAAAAGATGGGATAATGAGAGGAAAAGGGCTGTACAAAAAGTAGGAGAACTAACGAAGGAGAACCTTATTGAGAGGATGCTAGAAAATGAGGAGTGCTGGCAGGAAATAAATAAAATGGCTAAAAACATTTTAGTGACAAAAGAAAAGGAAGAAAGAAGTATGAAGTAGACTATTGAGAAAGGAGTGCTCGAACAACTCAACTCTCCTCGAAGTAATGCTCACGCAGTTCCGATGAGAGAAGATCGAGAAGGTTTCTAGAGGGGGTTTTTAGTTGGTGGAAATCCAACACTACCCAGTGAACCGGGCCACTGAGTGTCTTTAAAAGATTTTTCCCTCCCTAAAAAAAAAAAAAAATATTCGTCGAAGTTCTGCGTCTGAGAAATATTTTTTCCTATAATAATAATAAAGTCATACAATGAAACAGTGGTCAATAACATTACTTAACCTATTTATAAAAGGCTTACAACACTTTATGCAATAATAAGATTTATAACGTTTTTCTTATATACTCATTTGATGAAATGTACAAGAAAATCAATTAGTTTGCATAATATAGAATTGTTGAACATTATTATTTCGTATTTACTACATATTTGATGCATAAAATTTTGAAATAAAAATATTTGATATTGCACTAAAAAAAAAGAAATGTTACTTACTTGACTGAGCGCTTGGCAGCAAATATGATGCCATGAAATTCATTTTAGTGCACCACTAATACAGTTTCACACAACAGACAGTAAGATACTGAGCCGTTTAATCCGCGTAAATAACTTATCACGCCCCACCGCCCTGTAGTTCGAAAGTGGTAGCTGATATGCACCAACGTGTCCGCTCGAGGGTTCTACCGCCTCTAGTAGAATTGTTAAACCACCTATTTAATTAGATTTATAAAACATTCAGATAGCGTTGTCATTTTTAAAATAAAATAAAGTGATATTACCTCCAACCCCAGTTCTTAGTTTGACCTACTCAAGAGTAGTTGGAATAACCAATATATTCACATATATTAAACTGACAAAGTTAAAATTAAAGATTTACCCTGAGGATTTCACGCAGAAAACTTCAACCAATCATTTTGTACTATTTTTAATTATGTGACTTAGTTAGGAAAGAATTGGACTGATATTTTGCATGGTTCATGAATCACCACTTCTCCATTCCAATTTATAAAATATTTATTGTTTGAGCATTGGGCGGATTAGTTGAGAGGGTAGTTTCTTTATTAACTCTACAATTATTTCTGATCCATTTGAAGATAAGGACTGATAGTTCCTGCTGAACTTTCCTTTCGTGAAATTGTCATACCGAATACAACTCGTCGATACAAAATTGCAAAAAAAAATCTCATTGTGCTCCTATTTGTTTCTTAGACAAATCACTACGCGAAGATAAAAATGCAGTTTATGACCGCAGAAAATTGCAATTTGTATATGTATATATTTCTATCATTATTATCATTAAATTGCATTTCATTTTACTTTTTACTACATACACATACACAAAATATCATCTGCATTAAACAGAAAACAAATCTATTTTCATAAAGCTACATCAACAAATGTATATGTCAAAGATTTTACTATACTAATTGCATATTCTCCTTTTACTAATGTTATAATCTTTGTTTTCTTTTTACAATTACGTATTAATTATAGTTCACATTATATCTAAATGAAGCCAGGTTTACATTTGCTGTTTGATTCGTAGTAGTGTTGTGTAACCGAACAAATTTTATAACCGGTTAACTATCGTGTTCGATTATCCGCTTTGGTTGGATAACCGTCGTAATCGATTAAGATCTGGCGCACACTGGATGCGTGCTTGTACGACTTACATTTCTGTGCGTTGACGCGCGTCTTTTCAAACCGCACATTGGTTGCGTTAATCTGCGTTTCTGCTGTCAATTAAATAATCTAGATAATCGTTCAATTAGGGTGAATTTCTTTACCTAGTGTCTGTTTTAATGTAAAATAATGTCTATACCTCCTGGAAAGTTTAGCTTTGTTAATCGACGACAACTTTCGACACAAAAGAGGTCTTTGACTCCCACGAAAATGACAAGACGGTTCCTTTTGATCTAAAAATTATTTTCACCCGCGAATTACTTCAATTAATTTTTCGGTATCTATATTTACATTTCTATTTTGGTAAAATACTTATTCGTAAGTAATCATTTTTATGTAATGTACAATAATCGTCTGTGGTATTATTTGTTGGTTATTATTGGCATAACTTTCCACTGTCTAATAAAAAGTCTATTCAAATTCATTTATGTCTAAATTATTTACTTTGAACTTCCATGTTTTGTCAGTTAAACAGTTATTGCCGGAATGTCATAGTAGATATATTCCATAAATTGCAAAAATATCACTCAACAGAGTCGTAAAATTAGCAAAAAAAAAATAACTGGAAAAAATAAAGTATAGTTATGTTGTTTCTTCATTTAAGTAAAAAATTATACAGGTATTTTTGAGGGCAGATACAATTTTGTCCGATAATGTATACTTCATGCTTTTCTAATAACGCCAAAAAGCCCAGCCTTACCACAATCACTATCTTAATCCTCCCTTTTACCTTTGTTTATCTATCGGACGAAAGCGTATATCCTAAATTTGAGCCTGACATAAAGACCAGACGAAAGTGTAAATTATAATTTATGCCAATCTGATAATCGGACGAAACTCTAATCGCCGATTTTTGAAACAGTTTAAGGACTTTACCAATGTTAACCTAGATAGGAAATATCAGGTTATAATACCAGATAAGAACGACTGGGAGGCAGGTGCCCCGGTAAGACCGGACTCAAACTGGTTTACTGACGGCTCTAAAACGGATTACGGCGTTGGAGCGGGAATATACACTAAGAAGCCTAAAAAGGCTCTTTCGGTAAGCTTCAGCAAAGATACGACTGTGTTCCAAGCTGAGGTTGCTGCAATTCATCACTGTGTCCGAGAGATAGAAAGATGTACCGAACCGGGTAAAAGCGTCGCTATCTTCTCTGACAGTCAGTCCACACTTAAAGCGATTAGCTCCTCAAGCGTGGGCTCTAAGCTGATTTGGGATTGTGTAAGCGCCCTAAATGAGGTGGGCACCCAAAGGAAAGTAACCCTAGCCTGGGTCCCTAGCCACTCGGGCGTGAGAGGAAATGAGGCGGCGGACGACGTGGCCAGGCGAGGTTCGTCAAGGCCATTCGTTGGAGCCGACCCCTCTTCGGCACTACCAAATCGCAAATAAAAAATCCATCAATGAATGGATATACAATCAGTCCAGAGAGTGGTGGCAAAAATCACCGGGACAATGGCAGGCAAAAAAGTTCCTAAAGGAGCAGAGGCCTGAACTCACGAGAGATCTACTGAATAAAGACAGGAAGACTGTCAAAAGGATTGTAGGTCTGCTGACTGGTCACTGTAGACTGAATAGGCATATGTATAAACATAGGCCTGGCAGGTGATGCAACCTGCAGATACTGCCAGAGAGGAAGAAACACCAGTTCACGTGCTGTGCCAATGTGAAGGCCTGGCGAGGACAAGGTTTCTAGTAATGGGGGAGGAGAACCCCACAGCTATTAGCTGCATAAAGAAGCCGCTCTCAAAGATGATAGGCCTAATTAAGAGGGCAAAATTAGAGAGCGTCCTCTAGGAAAAAAGGGGATCACAATAGATCTGAAAAGGTCGCGGTGAAACAGGTCGATAGGCCACCTCAATCCTAATCTAATCTAATCTAATCTTACCAATGTTTTTTTTTTTTAGTGTACCCAGGGCGAAAGTAAAATTACCAATCTCTCTTCTTAAATGGACTGCATATTAATAGACAAGTCATACATTTCGACCCGTTAACTACAAGGCAGTAAATATTATTTGCGCGTATATAAAAAATAAATAAAAAAGAAGTTTAGTACATAAGTTTTCCCAACTGCTTCTGACGATGCCAACTACTCATCACACGATGCTACACGAAAATTGTATTCAAATAACCTGTAGAATTCGTTGAGGTAAGAAAAAACATATGATTCCATTTAAAATAAGAAAGTTGTTATCCACTTCCGGTATAATGGAAAGTTAAAAATATTTTTACGTAATTCGTAGGGTTTTGTTATTAATTTTTTGGTCGCATTAGTCTAGCTCCAATAGATCGCGAGAGAAAGATAGTGGACGAGTGGTCTGAAACACCCTGTATGTTACATACTTATAACTTCCACGATGCCGTACTCACTCAGGCAAGTCTCTAGATCTCTAGAATGTACGACGTATGTAATTCAACTAAATTCATTTTGTACAAGCATTGTGATGTGGAACACTATCGACAATTAATGTTATTAGTTGCTAGTTATGAAATATGTCCACTATATTTTTAGCTCAATCAAATTGACCGTTCCGACCGATTAATCGCCGTGACCAGTTAACTTTCGCGACCGGTTAACCGTCGTAGCCGATACCGATTAACCGGTTATCTGGTTAAAACGCACAGTACCTACTAATTCGTAGTAGAGTACCCGTAAGTATCATCACATGAATGCTTTCAAAATCACTAGTGGAATCGCATGCCAATCCATACGGGTTTAGCTCTACTTTCTTGTCGGTTTTCCTGATTCTAAATTGTAATAAATGTTATCACAGGATGCGCCATTCTAAGAATGTTATTAAACAGCAAAGTAAAACGCAAATGTAAGCAGAAGAATACTGGCGGTATTGTTTTTAGCGTACTATTAAATCGCACTATTTGGCTACCTAATGTAAACCTGGCCTGAAGAACATATGTAAAAGATGAAAGCATTAAACTTACTTGTCTTATCTGCTTCCCCCGGCTTATTCGACTTTTCGGCAGCTATAACCTTCCAAGTTAAGGCAATAACAAATAAAACTATATATATTTTCATTATAGCCCTGTTTTTTGTATTGCTGTGAACCTTGTTATGAAATGTTTCTGCTACAAGTAGGTCAAAATAATTAAATACATGCTAGCGATAATTACTTACACCGCGTGGGCGTTCTTTTGTCAATTGGTCATGCTTGCATAAAATGTGGGTACATTTAACTTTTATGACGCTTGAGATTGAGAAAGTGGGTGTCTAAATTACGTTTAAGCAGATAATGATTTTTTTAAATTATTTTATTGTTTAGAGTTATTACGATCATAAAAATATGTGGAATAAAAGTATTTGGAAATTAGTCGCCCATTTCCCGAAATCATATTTTAACTTTAAGGATCGATTTCGTCAGTACTTTTTACTGTCTGCACGCTGTCGAAGAAGGGAATGTTCTTTTTTTTTTAATAATCAATCTTTTACAAATTTCGTGAGAACATGATTTTTTTAGTTGTTAATTTTTTCTTCTTCTTTTTCTTCTGGAAGCCAGGAAACACTTATGCGCGTATGCACAATCAATCCTTGAGGAAAAAGTTAGACTTGAAGCTAATTTCAGACAAGAAACTTATAAAAAAACTTCTTAAGTGTAAGTTGACCTTCAACCAACTCACAAAAATATTAAGGTAAAGTTGGACCTACCTTATCTATCCTTGCTTGCCAAATCTTTGAAGAGTCATGAGCTGATGGCATGCGTGGCTGGATAGAACAGCAGGCTACTAGTCCAACCTTGGGGCACTTGGCGCACCCCAAACGTTGTCAAGCCAGTCATTTGTTATTGCAGCAGAAAACACTTCCGCCTTCTCCATGTATTTTACTGGATGAAATATGATACCTCTTCTTAAAACGGTCTATCCAGCTCTTTGAACAAGATGATGTTTCATTATTGTGGCACAATATCTTAGAAAATTATTCTGCTTTGTGTTGTTATATCGGTCCACTTATGGACACATGCTGAGTCCTTTTTTGCTTAAACCACTAAAGCGATGCTTGATCAGCATCCATGTTAGCTGGTTTTCGAATTTGTTTTAACTTAGAAATGTTCGAATTTAATGTCCCTTTAATTTTGACCTTGTTTTTTCAAGATTCAGAATGTCATCAACATATCTTAACCATAATTTTATAGTATTTGAAAAGAGAGTATTTGCCTGATGACGGTATAATGCCGAAACATGTAGCAAAATATATATTAGAAGCAAATCAAGATTGGGAAACGAACTTTTTATTTTATTTCATTTTTTTTTTTACAGGGTCCTTAATTTATATTTTTTTCTAACACATTTAAAATTTCTATTTAAATATTTCAAAGTAAAATCGTACTCTAATAAGTAGTTATATCAAAAAGGAAAGTCTTTGCAACGGTGACACAAACGAATTCATTCTACATTCTTCTTTTAATTTGCTACCTACATTATTTTTTGATGTTAGCTCTAGGAATGTCTGACAGAATTTTCTTTCGAGTCCCAAAATATACCTACATACGAAAAGAGGAATCTGGGCTTTTTATATTTACAAAAATGTCCTTCGTTTTGTTTTCATAACTACGAAAGTACGTATTCACATATTTTCAGTGATTACTATTTTTTACTGATTTTGAATACTCTTCCCAAGTAGCGTTACTGTGTTTCTCAGATGTTTTCTTGATGAGAATAACCACAAACATGCTCCAGTCCGTTTTTGTCTGAAAGTTCCATCTCATAATAACAAGTGACATCCAACATGAATAAATTTATATTGGAAGTTGAAGATGTGGTCTCTTCGTAAATTTTCAACACATCTGGTCGTTATTTTATTTAAAAGGTCAATCTAAATTCTCTAAGCAATTGCTCCCCTCTACAAACACAAAAAGGCCGATGGCAAATAACTCTCTGAAGGCCCTTGAAAATTGGCTTTCGACAATTACACTTTGTTGTCGAATCTTTCTAGAAAAAAATCAATGCAGTCTTGATTAAAATAACTTATAATTCCTTAACATTGCAGCATAGGCCATGTTGGTTAAAATGCATTTATGCTTGTCCTCGCCCCGGTAATAAATTTCACTCTATTTGTTCTGTCAACGCCACCTTCAAAAACTTTTAATTCTTTAAAAAAAAATCATTCACTTCCTTCAAATAACGAATTTACAAAACTACAAAAGGTTTGCCATATGTTTTAATATCGGTATGTTTGCACGAGTTTAAAATATCAAATAAGTTATCCATCTTCCCAATAAATATTACCGTTGGGAATGCAGCAGTAGTAACTCTGGCCGAGTTGCCTTCTTCGGTTTACACTCGCCCATGGACGAAAATAAAAAAAAAAAACTTCAATAAATGTAGGCGTTCAAAGCAACAACGAATGTAGCACTAAAAACGTGGGCGGCAAGTTTCACACTCATTTTTTGAAAGTTATTCGCTTACAAAATTTGGTGCAAGATAGAATTTTTGTGTTTTATCATTTGCAGAAAAATGTCTATACGATTTGTTCGCGAACATACTTTCAAAGTTCAATTGGTGCCTAAAAAAATATTTCTAGTGGATTTTAAAAGCAAATACTGCACATAATTCATCTAATAGATTTTCTACTTATTGCACAGAAAGTATGTTTATTCAGAACAAATCTTCATTTTCATTGTAGTTTTAAAAAGTTGCTACCATTGTCGGATATGAGAGCACGTACTTTCAGCCCAATATTTTGCAAACGTGTTATTCCTTCAAAAATGAATTTCTTCCAACTCGTCCACTGCAGTAGAAGATGTTGCAAAAAAATTGCCAAAGATTACTTCCAATTATTGGTAATCCCTCTAATCATTAATACGAGGGCTTTCTTTGCTGGCTGGTTGGTTCTTTTAAACGTATCATGAAAACCGAAAATTTCATCTCTGATATATTGTAAAAGAGATTGGCTTTAATTGTCATTTCGTCCATACATAAAATAAAATTTTTCGCTTCATCTGCAAGCCCTTCTACTTTTATTCCGAGTAATTTCAAATATGAACTACAACGTTAGAGCAAATTGTTTGTAATCGTTTGAGGAGTGGGCAACTTTTCCTGTTTTCATCAACTGTATTTCTATCAAATTCACCACACCTGGAGAACAGTTTCCTTGCAAATATAGGATTACATCTTGTCACTGTGTGTCTTGGTCGGGCATTTTCATCGGTAATTCTCATTAGGTCAGATTTACAGTCCGCAGTCACAATCAATGCCATGTCTTCCGCAAACGCAATACTTTTAGCTCGCCCTTCCAGGTTGATTTCCAGCCCGTCGTTATATAAAACGTTCCAAAGTGTCGGACCTAAAACAGAGCCTTGTGGCACGCCGGCTTTCATATCCAATGTATCCCTCCTTGTTACTTGAATACGTCTTTCTCTCAGGTAATCATCGACAATGTTAATTAAATATGCAGATATCTCCCCTTTTTTCTACCTTTTTTTCCAGGATTAGGTCCCAACTAGCGGTACTAAATGCATTTTGAACGTCCATAACTTTAGCGATCTTCCATTCACTTGGGAATTTTTGTGTCTTCAAAAGCTGGTTTAGTACTCCCAATAACCATCCACTATCGCTTAAATTTAAAAAAAAAAAACCTATTGACATTTCCTTTATTGAAGCCTAGTGTTCAAGAAAAGGAAATACGAGTTGATCTTCGTACTTAAAAAAAAATGCTATGGCGGTATAAGAATGCATCCTCCACCTCCGTCTTGCATTACCACATTTTAGGCATTTCCTCATCAAACGCACACATACAAACGCGTTTTGTAGAGGTAATTGTAGAGTTTTATAGTCCCTTGTTTCAACAGGTAGTTCATTTTCTATTGAGAATATATTTGATTCGAACAATTCTTGTATATTAGTAGGACTTGGACTCTGCATTTTATGTAATTTCTTGAATGCCCTTCGGAAATGTATACAGGTTGAATATCTAACATTTGTACACTGTTGTCTGATGTTCCAAAAAAATTTCCAAACTATTGCTGAAATCGTCTGGTATATAGTTTTGGGATTTTGAACTCTTGCCCCAATAATAATACCGAATTCAATGTAATTTGCTAACAATGTACGAAATGTGTTGAATGCATTTAATTCTAAATCAGTAAACTTAAAGGCATCCTTTTTCAATAAATCACGCAAAGGTTTCGCTATTACTGAAAACATAGGTATGAACCTACGGAAATAACTTGTTAATCTGATGAAACTGTGGACTTTCTTTGTACTATCTAGTATAGAAAAATATCTTACAGCTTGAATATTTGTTGAGTCTAGCCTAGTGTGACTCATTTTTTGTAACACGTCAACAATCTCTAACGAAATATTGCTTTGATGTTATCATCATTAATAAAATGCAATAAACACAAAAATTGTAACATTAAAATGTTTCTTTTCCCCGAACATGTATAGGAATAAATAATAAAGTAGGTAGTATTAAAAACTTAAATCTGTGTTACTGTTATTTGGCAGAAAACTTAATGTGGATTCAAAATTGTAACAAAAGCTGTCATCTAGCAATTCTTTTGTATGTAATAATGAATGACACGTTTTTGTTAAAAGACGATTTCTTACTCTCGAGTCTTAATTAAATTTAATTGCAGAAGACTCGTTCCGCAGGTGCCGATAAACGGAGGAAGCTCATTAATCCCGTCACAATTTTTTCACATGCGGAAACATCAAGTCTTTTAAATTATTATTTAAACGAAATACGATATTCCAAAATTTTGTAACAGGTAAATCTTTTAGTTAATAACTTGTCAGTTTCAATGAGAATTCGCCATTCAGTACCTAATTTACCCATATTATCACACAATACACGAAAACGATTAACTAGAGGCATCACAGGTTCGAAATCTGAAAATATATCTTTTGGGTCCAGAAGCTTTAACTCTTTTAGTACCGGATCATCAAAAGAAAACCTTTTTCTTATTTGGCTTGCCAACTCAACATAAAAATTCAAACAATATGCTCTAAAATCTTGTAATTCGGTTTTATCAAAACTATCTTTATTTTCAAGGATAAACATTTCAACTTTCGACCGAAAATATGTTTTTTTCAATTATAAAATATATATTTATTAAAATTGAAAAAATATATATGGGGATCATTCGCATTGATATTTGCTAAGTCAATGTTATAAAAGCATTCATTCTTTACAAAGTGTTTTAAGAGAACTTTATATAAAGTGGAAACTCTATCCAACAGAACATAAAGTTTTAGTGTTGTGCTTTGAAATTCGGGGTTTAATTTATTATTCAAATCTAAAACATAGGATAAGAAAATAAAATACAATTTAAACGTACGGTTTTTCAACGCAGCTAAAATTTGACGACAATCTAATTATCCCATATATTCAAACTTGCCAAAAATAATGCTCTTGGCACCTATCTAGCTATAAAGTGCTACTTCATCAGCAAATAATCTCTGTAAAATTAATTTAGTAATTTCATCAATTGAAGGGTTGGGTGCAATAATGGAGGCATACGCCAAAAACATGGTTTTGGGATAAATAACCAAAACTGTTTATACATTATACCATGTTTTAAAGTGCTATTTTGGAACTTTGTACTTGTAGTAATCCAATTACGAGCTCATCTAGTGAATGACTAAAGCCTCAGCTACACAGCATCTCTGACACTCAATTGACAACGATCTAGAGCAGCAACTAATTTTGCTGCAATAAAATTCTTTCGTCCCCTTTTCTTGGAGTTTGGATTGAAGCAATGTACGTCTTGCACTTCAAGCGCCTCTATTATATGGCCACCTCCTGTTTGTAGTACTTAAATACTAGAATCTGAGTCGAAATCATCAACTAGTGGAACTGAAGTTGTAGGAATTGCTAATGTTTCCTCTTTACGTGTTTTTGCTCAATATTCCTTTTCTTCCAATTTTTTATCAGTTCCGCAGAGGCAACCCATTCGACCCGGCTCTCTTTGAACGATCAAAAACTGTTTATCTTCTTCTATTTTAATCATTTTCCTAGCGTCCGCAGGTGCTATATCAAATAAGTTGTCAAAACCACGCACAAATTGTGTTTCTTTCTCTCGGAACATCGTTCCGGTTTTTCTGGAGTTCTTCTGCAACTTTCTCCATTCTTCGTATAAATTCAACAGCTTTTTTCTACTTGCATAGTAGAGTAAAAACGCACATTTATGTCAGCGTTTTTAATATAATAGTCTAAACTAATCTATGTGACTAAATGAAATTTAGAGACTAATATTGAAATAATTTCTAATGTGTAAGCCTCACCGGCTTAAATTTCTGGAGCGGGAAATAATACACCGTCTTCAATAACGTTCAACTTTATTCTCTATCTTTAGACAACTGTATATATGAAAAGTAACTAGGGTATTCCAATATTGCCAACTGTTGAAATGCATGTTTGTTACGCTTACAAATGTATTGCAGAAGACTCTCTTATTCAGAAATTTAAGCCCCTGTCGGCCCTGGAAAAACATATTGTAACGATCGCCAATTTTAGACTGGTGCTTTCGTTAGGCACTCCTGGATGGCGTTAGCGCACCAGTACAGACAACTGGATACAAACGTTCGAAGGAGGAAAGGCAGAGCGTAGTGCCGGCTCGAAGATTCCTGGGTACCGATTTTCTGAGAACTGAAATTTCATGAGAAAGGTCCTGGAGATTCTCTTGAAATACCAAACTCCCTATTCTCGAAGTTGAGAGCATGATCCCTTCTACTAAAAATCGTGAGAACGCTGTTCTCTCGGTTAGAAGCAAGAGAAGTAAGCAATTCGTATGAGAAGCATGCGCAAAAGTACGTATAGTGTCATATGTCTGTAGTCGATATAACCTTATTCTTGTGTTTACTATGTTGTATTCAGTCGTCAAAAAAAATGTTGATATTGACATTGTGTGGTTAATTTTACACACGAGAAAAAATGGAAGAGGAAGATATACTGATAATTCAGCAAATATTGGAAGATCTTAATGAGGCTGAAGAAGAGCAGGAACGTCCTATACGTCGCTTTTACAATCGAGAAAATGCATTTGATAGAGCAGATTATAGCAATTTATTAAATTATTTCGTTTGAATAAACCCACAAACAACGTTGCATTTTTATGGGCACGGAACATATTTTCACTGCAGTAAGCCAAGCACTGTAAGCAGAGCTATTACACTATTTATGAAAACTAAATTATTCCAAACCCTTGCTCCACCTAAAAGAGGTAGTACGCGAGGCTACCTCTTCTAAATACTATATGGGTTCCATAACAATTGAATTGTTCCTACTCTAACTAGATAATTTCCCTATAATTCTTTGCCAGTAGCCTCGCGACCATATGAATACTACTTTTGTGAAATGATGAAGTATGTGCAATGTGATTAGTTCACATAATCGTGAGTCTACTGTAAATCGGCCAGCTATCAGTTATTATTAAATGCGCCCATGGAACGACTTTCGTTGTCTCCCAGCATTCACCAAGGACCAGGAAAACCATCGCAAAACCTTACTCTGGGAGGATCTGGGAAAAAGTCCCAGATCTTATTACTGATAGCCACAAATTATTATTATCCTTTTGAGTGCTGAAGAAGCAGCCTCCGCGTTTCCTTAAATTTCGACAGCCTTGCTGTCCTCGCGTAGCTGCTCCCTTTTTCACACATTGGAAGTTGAAGCAGGAAAGATGATGACCTAAAAACAAACAAAACAACAGCAATACATATTCTAATACTTAATAATAACTTAATCCTAATTATTCTAACCAAGAGTAATTAAATTGAAGATTTATATTTTAAATATTTGTAGTTTCGCACTAATTCCGACCACTAAAGAGCATAAAATATTCATTCATAAGCACCTGCTACCCTACTAAATAGTTAAAAGTGTTTAAGCATTAAGCAAATTTTTGAAGATAAACGATGATGTACGCGCCCTAAAGCAGCGTCAGATGATAGATCAGGCAGAAAATAAAGAATAAAACGAAGTGGACGATATTGTTTATGATAACAATCATCGTGTCGCAGGAGAAAGAAGATTAATGGAATTAATCAATCATTTTCGATGACCAAATTTTTTCATTGTATAAAGTATAAAATATTTGTGAGCTGGTAACATGTTTACACAATGATTGGTTTAAAACAGGAGTCATAGGTATAGTTGGCAAAGATAAAGTAATTGTAAAAGTTTCTGTATTATTAGATCTATATATATGGTCTAATCGCTAATAAGAGTGGAACATACAGCTGCAACCAAGCTAATCGAGACCGACTGACAGTTCTGTAACCCTCATTACTAGCGCCATTAAGGGCAGCATATACGCATGTCGATTAGAATGATCGCGACTACACGTCGACAGTTACTTTTTCCTTACCAACTACACCAATAACTCCGACTTAATAATAATAGTAATAAGAATACGAATTTAATAAATTTTGAATTTATTGAATGTTATATTGATTTAATAATTTAAAGTAATTTTTAAAGATAATAAGTATAAGTAGCAGTATATATAAGTATAATGGACTTAATGTTCAAATTGTCATCAAAGTTTGAATGAAGTATTGAATTATCTTCAGCAACGAACACATCAGCTGGCGTTAAAGTCTAAGTAAATTTAAGTGTTTAATTAATTTATTTCTAAGTGAGCCCTAACTCTCTTTCCAATTTTTGAAATTTGCATACATTTTAGATAGCTCTTCTTTTCCATGAGTTCTATGGATAATCTCATTTTTTTGACTCTCAACAAAATCTTCTGCGTTTTCTTTTGACTGTTTTGCTGCTTTCTTGTCTCTACATGCGGCAACAGGTACACTGGTGTTGTTTGTACCTTCTTCAGTAAAGAAATTATCTAAAAAAATTTCTTGGTTTGACTGCAGCATATCTGAAGGCGGTTCATTCGCTTTTTCCCATGTTTCTGGTACTGGAAGTCCGATCATTATTGGACTGTCTTTTCCCAATATTTCTGTTGCTGCAAATTATCATCTTCATCAGAAGAACTACTCCACATAGTGCCTAATTGAATTAAATGTTATTTTGTAAAAAAAATGACACACCTAACGAGGTACGTTTAATATGTATTACAATTTTACTATTATATGTAAAATTGTAATCTGTCACCTGTCAAATCTTTTCGGAAACGCTTGTAAAATAACAAGAATTCGCCTGTAAAATTGTAAAATTCATAGGAACTTACAAGTTTGTACTTTTTATTTTTGCAACGCCTGTAAGTCAAGTTTTGACAAATTGTAAAAAAATATCACCTGTAAATTGTAATTGTATTTTTATGCAACCGGCCCCTGATAATACAAAAATATCATGGAATTTTTTTAATGATTTCCATTGAAATCTACATTAAAAGCCCTGATATAAACCGTCCAATAACTATCAGTTCCACAGAAAAAGTAACAAAACGTGAACGGTTAACAACAGATGAAGACATTCTGTCAGATGATACAGATAGCACATCTGTTCGGAATAAACAAGAAGGGAGTAGCTTCTACAAATGCTGGAACTAAAAGAAAAGAAAAGCTCTCACTACAGCTCCGATGACAAAAAAGAAAAGAGACACTGGAAGAAAATGGAACTCAAGATGGAAATGTTCAACTGCTTAAAAAAAATTTCACCAAGACCAATGAATATACTTCCTTTTTTTTGATATATTACATTTTCAGACTCTATTATTTATGGTTGAAAGTTTGTGATTGTAATTTCGTTGTATTTTGGTCAAACGACCATTATCTCTATATGGAGTCATAAAATTTTGCATACACGGATAAGCTTTGTCTCCAATGAGTTGTGAATTTTGTGCAAATTTTTCTTTTATCACCTCCATTAAATAATTCCATACTACACTCTTGCGTAAAACTCGGACATCATGCATAGATCAAACCTCTCTAACATAGCAATGTGTAAAAAGAAGTTTATGGTCACAAATTCCCTACATGTTAATGTAATGTACACTATGTTTGCAGGATAATAGCAGGAAAATTCTTTGTACATATACACTACCAGTCATGGAAGTATGGACACTTGATTAAATTTGACAAAATTGCTATGAAATCTGTTTTAACATGAATTATTCTTACTACTGTACCAATATGCTTTTATTTGGTATGTTAATAGATTAGCAGTATGTTTAATTCGCTAATTATCCCTGGCTAAACTACAAAATATTTTTTATATAAACTAAACTCCCTGCTAATCCCTTTACGGAGTTACAAAGTTTGTTTTAAGGATCGTTTTCGGTGTTATTAAATAGATCCTGCTTCTCAGCAACAACCCTCCACCATTTTAGCTGTCATTCGCTACAATTCGATCAGTATTACGCAATCATTACCAGTGGTTAACTAAGCGTGGGTTCCAGTAAGAAAACCTAAAAAAGATGCCTCGCGGAAAACCATTAAATCTTCATACAGAAGGTTATTCGATCCGCGCAATAGCCGATATATTACAAATAAAAAAATCAACAGTGCATTTGACATTGTGTCGGCACAAACAGACTGGTAGCCTTGCAGACCGGCATCGTCCAGGACCATCCCGAGTAACTTCCAGAGGGATGATGAACGAATAAAATTAATAAGTAAACGACATAGGCGATTAACAGCATCAGAAATAGCCGCTGAAGAGCCAGAGCAGTATCAGTGAGTACGATACAGCGGCGCCTTCGAGCGGCTAATTTACATGGCTGCCGACCAACAAAAAAAAACCGCTATTGAGACGGGGAAATCGTCGGGAACGTTTACAATGGGCTAAGGAACATCGGAATTGGACAGTAGAAGAATGGAAGAATGTAATGTGGAGTGACGAATTTAAGTTCCAAGTGTTTGGGCCTAAACAAAGAGTTTTCGTGCGGCGATCGAAGGACGAAAAAATGGTACCCGAATGTGTAATACCCACGATGAAGCACGGAGGGGGATCGGTGATTGTCTGAGGATGCTTCTCCTTCAATGTGATCGGTGATTTAATAAAAATCGATGGAATTATGAGAAGAGAGCACTACAGAGAAATACTAGAACGGAATGCTATTCCGTCAGGACTCCGATTAATTGGAAACAATTTCGAGTTTATGCACGACAATGACCCAAAACACACGTCATTGTTGTGCAGAAATTACCTAAACCAGCAAAGATAGCAAAACATCTTAAAAGTTATGTCATAGCCTCCCCAAAATCCAGATCTAATTCCAATTGAGAAATTATGCATGAATTATTGGACAAGAGAATAAGAAAGACCTGTTCCACATCGAAAATTCAACTTAGGACAACACTGACAAATGAGTGGAATAGTATCCCAACAGAGACATTTCAAAAATGAATTGAAAGAATGCCTAGGGTGGTGCAAGCTGTAATAAACGCAAAGGGCAGTTTCTTTGACGAAAGAAAAAATTAATTAATTAATTTTTAATTTAATTTTTTTTTTTGAGCAAATGTAAAATAATGGTGAAATGAAATAACTAATATACATTTTTAGAAAAACAAATATTAATGTTCCAGCTAATACTTCCGCGACTGGTAGTGTATATGATAAACCATATTCTTTCGGCAGAGGTATAGGTATATATTGCCCCTACAGTGTTCGAAATCCCATTCTTTTACTTCAACCATATATTCGTTTTATTATTACCCATTTTACATATTATGCTTGGACTCAATTCCAGTAAACTATTAGTTACTCTCCATATACATCTTTGTGCTGTTACTCTTCTAACATTGAATCTGCCACATATCGAACTACATTGTTTAATTTATATGTTAAAATTGGAAATAAAAAAGACTTACCGAAATGAATCTGGTGTTGAAAAATACCAAATTGTTAATAATAATTGGGGTTTGCCTTCCAACTTCTATTATAGATAATTTTATTCTCTACTAAAGATAAAATATAATTAAATGTTATCTGGGACTTTCGAAAATTCTCTCGAAACTCTTCATCACCATATTGTTAAATTATTAGCCCAAATTCTTCAATTTTTGGCTTTCCTTCTGTAACTCTTACTTTACGACGTATACATGGAATAGTATAAAAAAAAACAAGTACCACTACCTGTTGCAAATAAATGATTGATTTCGATTTCGTCCTCACTACTATCTCCACTACTTTCGTCACTCATACGTAGTTCTTGAATTATAAATTGCTCGCATATTTCAAACCAATACTGTAGTCCCACAAAAAGTAATGCTAATGCAATATGCTTAAGTACCGCTTTGAGGTTTCTGTAAAACGTGGTCAATCAAAGCACGTCACATTCAGCATCCAGCAAACCACATGGAGGTTATCTTCAAAAGTGGTACAAAACAAAAAAAAAAAAGGAAAAACTTGACATCAACCAAAGTGTCCCGTAAGTTTTTTAAAATAATCGGTAATCGCTTACAAACCGCAACTAACCATTTGGTTATAATTGAATATTTACGGCACCCGCCCTTAATTACATTACGTAGTCATTAAGTCTTGTTGGCATTTTTATTATTCTCCCATTGGTAGTTGGCTCTCTCGTTACTTCTTGGCGTCTTATTTCTTGTCTCTGCGTTAGGTGTAATCATTTCTTAATTCAGAGTTTCTTCTGTTGGAAAATAATATTGACTTACACTCTGATGTGTCATATGTCGGTTTTCTATATTTCTTTGTACTGTTCTTAAAAAAAAATCTGTTCGTATTTATTCTTCCTCCATATTGCTTCCCGACTATATATGTGGTCTCAGATATTTTCCTCGTAACTTTGCTTGGTTTCCATAATTTTGTAATTGGATGTTGACATCTTACATGTTCATTTGATTTAATATAATATTTATTACTTAATATAATCAACATGGCTTTATACGTGGACGATCGACGACAACTAATTTGTGCACCATTTCACAATTCTTAAGTGAAGTCGGCACAGGGGTAGTCAAGCCGATGTTCACCTATACGGATTTCTCACATGCCTTTGACACTTTAGACCATGCTGCGCTGTTATCTAAGCTTGATTCTTTTGGCTTTGCTCCATCGGCACTGCACACCCAGGCGATCGTACTTATCCAATCGTCGGTGTTATGTCTCCTACAATGGCTTCCACTCTCAGGAATTTACTGTCGACAGTTCTTCTATGCTCCTTCCCAATCTCTTTGGTATTTCCCCCGTGGCCCCGATAACTATGGGAACCACTACTACTTCCTCCATGCTCCACATATCCTTTATTTCGTCCGCCAATGGTACATATTTATTATTTTTTTTCTGAAATTGTTTTAGTCACATTGGCGGCTAGCGGGATGGCGACGTCAATTACATACGTTATTTTGGTGTTTTTCAGCGTTAGCACAATATCGGGTATGTTATTGGCAATAGGTTTATCTGTTATAATTTTTCTATTCCAATAGATGCGTGCGCTCTTATCCTCACACACCAACGGTGGACTCATACTCGTAGTAAGGTGTTATTTCATTTGGTTGTTGATGACGCTTTCTTAATTCTTGGTGGACAATTTTGGCTACCCGATTATGTCTTTCTAGATACTGTTTCGGCGCCATTACTGAGCAGCTAGAAAGTTGGTGATCTAGCGTCTCTTCTTTTTGTCCATACATCCGACATTTGACATCTGCTACCTGGTCTTGGATTGCTGCCACGAATCCCTCAGTTTCCGGAAACAGATTGGCATTCCTCAGCCACGCCTGCGATGCCACCGTATCGATATGATCTTCTTCGATAGCCGTTATGTACCCGCCGTGTAGCACTTTAGACTTCCATCGTGTTTTTAACTCCTCGTCTGTGGGCGCTATTAAATGGAGGATTTGATCAGTCTTGGCCAGTTGAAGGGGCGTTGCGTTTTTGTCCGCACACACAATGCCCATGTGCAGTCGGCTGGTTTTCTTTTTCTCGCAGAACTACTACCTTAAATTTTGGATTTGTTTTTGGCATGATGTTATCGCACTGGGAATACCTCTTCCTCCAAGTTTGCGAGGCAGATTATTATTATTATTTACATTTTACAGATTATTATTATCTGGTGCGTTAAAGAGACGCATCGGTCCGAAAACAAGATGGCCCCCTTTTTGGTGAGTATTAGCGCTAGATGTTCAAAGTACGGCGTATGATGGCACAGGTGTCGAGCATCACAGCCTTTTGAATTGGTAAGTATAGGTCTTTTGGTAACGGAAGTTCCTCAAGGCTTTTGTGTAGTCTTTTAGGTATTTCGCCCGTCGCCCCTATCACTATGGGTACCACCATTTATTTTTTTTTTTTAGTAATAGTTTTAGTGATGTTATTTGGCAAAGGAACTGCGACATCAATTGATGTTGAGGAGCAGATTTTCTATATGCATTTTGTCCATTCTTTGTAATTTTCAGAAATAGAGAAAAACTGTTACAAGTTAGTGGATTAATTTATCGAGATTTTAATTTTGTCAAAAATTGTAACTAAAATCACATAATCATTGTGTCTAGATGCCAAAAATCTATTTTTGATATTTTCCAAAATAAACTCAAAAATGTGTTGGACAAACTGCATTTAATTTGTCCGTGTGGGAGAAACGGCATTTCATTTGTCCATGCCAAGTAAACTTCACTGACATGGTTATGGGGATGTTACAAAAAAAAAAAAAAACGTAATAAATATATAGAACAGCACTATTTTATTTTATCAGAAAATAATGTTACAATTTAAATGTCATGCAACTCATCTTCGTCGTTGTTGCAGTCGCATGGCATCTCTGCTTCTTCTTCTTCTTCTTCGTCGTTATGTTGACCATTTTGGTCATGGTGATTTGAGAAAATTGGCTGCAACCACGCAAGCTCAGGATCATCGCTCCAATTTTCTCCCGATAGTTCAATCAAAGGTTTCGAAAGACTCTCCAGTTTTTTTTACTTTAATCGCATTGGGAGCGCACATTAGTGAGTTGATTGTTCACATTTTTTTCCTTCTAATAAGTTGAAATTTTTTTGGAGGGGTCGTCATTCTGGTATTCAATCTTCAGCAAAATTTCGCTTTGTTGCTTGATCTTTTGATAATAATCCTCTTGGCCGCACTAATTCCTTGAATTTTTTTGTAAAGAAACTAAGGCGACCTTTATATCGGAAACAATCCAGTCCGTACCAAGTTTGCGAACGTCTCCCTTCTTGGAGTAAATTTCATAATATTTTGTGGGAGTTTTGATCGTACTGTAAGATCGATTTTTTTCGATCTGCCGAAAACAGTCTGCTGACAAATATGAATGCCACGTACCGGGAAATGTACTATACGATTCAATAGCTGGTGCATCTTGTACAGCCAGAGATAAGCATGTCATCACGTGTGCGTTTTTATTTGTCCGGCACAACCATCTGCGAATAGCCTTACTTTGTTAATTATGTGCTCAAATTTCATGTTTATTTAGAAAGTCGTGTAAAGCAGAGCTTATTTCTGCAGATCCTGTTTTTGTCTGATTTTCTAACCAGGTGTAAAAGATAGTTGCTGGGCGTAGATTGCATCTTGGATAGGTACTTTCGGTAACACTTGAACCTGTTGAAGGTGAAATACTGTTGGAAGGCTGCTCTTTCATTAGTTTGAAAAATTATTTTGCTCTGACCTTATGCACACGTAGCTTTGTTTTTAGCTTCTCTATCTCATTTTTGTCTTTGCAATTAGCAATAAATGTTTCGGTTCTAACACAAAACCCACATACGTCTGTGGCAGGACTCCCAAATGCCATATTAAAGTTGTTGTTAAAAATTCTACTGAAATACTTGTAATTTACTTTTAAATTTTCAACTGCCCCCTCATTATACAATTTCCATAAAGCAGTAATATTATATTCAGATGATAAGTAAATACAACGAGATTTGGCACGTCCATAATGACTTTCATGTCCTTTTAACCCGGCTATATTTTTTTTTACGTTTTGAAGTTTGTCTAAATTCTTAGAAGAACGTTTGTCGCCTCCACGAGACTCTACAATACCTCTTCCAGATTGCATTTTATGGGCGATAGTATTTACACGCCTCTGCCTGACACTAAAAATTGTTAGGCACATTGTCTAGCAAATGTTGATTTTGTTTTGGTTCTTCCAAACCTATAAAAAAAAATTACTAGCGCCTATATGAATGAAGATATAAAACTTACATGATATTTTGCAGATAAGGCATGGGATTTTCCTTTAGGTTTCCTATTCCTACTTCTAACTTGTTTCTCCACAGCCATAAAATTTCCAAGTTTATTGTCCTGCACATTTTTATTTTTAATAGTAAAGAAACTTCTTCGAATGTCTTTTATATCGTCTTGCAATAAGTCATTACAGCGGAAATCATTACGTTTATGGTTGCAACTATGTTCGAAATGTTCCAAATTAGGGTAATGGCCTGAATGCCTTAATAAAAGAAAATACAAATATTGAAAGATTATGTTACCGAAAAATAACATTAAAACTCTTGGGTTTTAAAACCTACCTGACTTCACTTTTACGTTGTTTTGTCGTCACATTTCTTTTCCGTTTTCTGCTACCACGGTCAATATCGCCAGCGACATGCACCCCTTCATTTACATTCATTATGTCCTCAATTATTACTTTAAGCAACAATTTAATAATATATAGTAGGCTGCATTTTTAAATTTTAAATTTTCCCGCCTTTACACGAGGTGAAATTAGTGGCAGTGCCGCCATACACGGGAGAAGACAGCAGAGTGAAGAGGAAGGTTCTGGAAATAAACGTACAAAAAGAAAGCCCGCGTTTTATTTACCATTTTAAACATAAAAAGGCCATCAAACTACAACTTCAGAAGTGGGATCGGGACTGGAATCGGTATCAAGATTGAGAAGTGGTGCTACAGGATCGAGTAATACGCCCTGGAGACGGAGATATTTGAGTTGAGCGGCAAGTGGAAGAAAGTGAGGTTACGAAAAACGAGGTGATACGTGTTCTGCGTAAGATAGAGGATGTGATGAGCAAGAGCGACGGAATTTACAATTGTGAATCGTTTGAACAGTTTCAAAGTCGGCTTGAAAGGGAAAATCAAGGTGAAGAATACGAAGTGCGTAATAAAACAATGGAAAAAGACGCGGGAAACAGGAGTGATACCATTACGAAGTTATTCGAACAAATGATGTTAGAAAATCGACGAAGAGATGTTATTGGAGAGGTTAGTAGAGAAAATAGTTAGTACAACACCAGAACCGACCCCTGTAAGTAGTGCCGCGGTGATGCCTGACTTATTGCAAAAGATACCGAACTTTGACGGTAATACCGAAAAAGCTGAAGTCTGGATCTACACTCTGGAGAGTGCACAGCTGCTGCACAATCTTCCGGACAACTATATATTAGAGACTGCGAGAACTAGATTGGTATCTGGAGCGCACCATTGGTACATGACAAAGAGCACCCAGATCAGCACATGGGAAGATTTTGTCCAGATATTTAAGGCAACATTTATTACGAAAGAAGCGACATCGGACAAGTATAAGAAAATGATAAATAGAACGCAAAGGACAGGAGAATCAGTGGATTCGTATTTCCATGAAAAGGTTAGAATGTGTACTGAATTGAATTTGAATGTCAAGGAGCTGAAGAGAGAGGTATTGATAGGTTTGCGGTCGAAAACGCTGTGTGATGCCATGCTCATGAAGACCATTTAGCAAGATGATTACTGCACGGGTACATGAATTCTAAACTTAGAAAGAAGAGGTATGAGAATAACATAATACCACAGCACGAGAACAGACCATCAGGGTGGGCGGCCTACATCGAAGAACATCCAACAACCAGTATGTTATTCGTGCAAGAAATTGGGACACATTTCGAAGAACTGTACAGAAAAAAATGCTTCCGATGTGGTCAAGCAGGACATATGGCAAGTAATTGTACAGAAGGGAACCTTAATCGTGAGCGACAACCAGCAACAACATCAGAGAATACAACACTCATGGTTCGTGGGAAGGAGCAGAGTTCTGCATATATGTTACTTATCTTTTTAGAGACTCATAATATTAAATTTTGAACTGAAGCAATCTTAGACTCAGGTAGCCCGATAAGTTTGATCTCATCCAATGTAATCCGTAATGTAAAACTTGCACCAGCAGAGTATGATAGTTATCATGGTATCAATGGGTCAAAATTAGAAGTTTTGGGTAAAGTTCATTTCAATATAACTGTGACACAATTTACTATTTCTTTAAATTTTTTGGTTGTCTCTGCAGACACAATGCCTTATCAATGTTTACTAGGATGCAATTTTATAGATTCCATTCTAAATATTAGTTTTCAGGGAGGGAAACTTGTAATAGAACCATTAAACTTATTGTCAGAGAAGAGTAACTTAGTGCTAGATAATGAAATTCTAAATATTAATTATGTTTACAATGATGAAATACCTGATATTAACATTAACGAAAATTTAGAGCCCCTTGTAAGAAAGGAAATGCGCGATTTATTTGTTGAACGGTATGTGAACCCTGTCAGACCTTCTAAACCAGCAGTTGAATATGAAATGAAACTGACTATAAATCCTAATCATTCACCATTCTTTTTCAAACCACGCAGAGTGTCTTTTGATGAGAAAAATGCGGTTAGATTAATAATTGATGATTTATTAGCGCAGGGTATTATACAAAACAGTCATTTCAATACAGTTACCTATTGTTTTGATTAAGAAAAACCCGGAGATTTTCGGATGTGCAAGATTTTTTAGAGAATTGAATAAAATAAACTTTAGGACAATTACCGATACCATTAATTGAGGATCAATAGATTACCACTGCACGTAAAACTTATTTACAATGTTTAGATTAAAGTCGCGTTTTCATCATGTCGCATTAGAACCAGCATCTGTAAAATTCACCTCATTTATCACTCCTATGGGTCAGTACGAATATTTAAAGATGCCTTTCGGTCTCAAAAACAGCCCAGCTGTGTTCATGAGATATATAAACATCATATTTTCAAATTTGTTAGATGCCAACAAGATAGTCATATATCTGGACGACATTTTGATTGCTACAAAGACGGTGGAAGAGAATATGGCCATTTGTAAAACAGTATTTGACTTGTTAGTTGCAAACAATTTAAACTTAAGACTAGATAAATGTCTACTTCTCTATACAGAAATTAGTCACTTAGGATACATTATTGAAGATTAGACCAGGCAGTGCTCATATAAACGCTATAAGAGAATACCTCGTTCCGCGTAATGTCAAAGAGGTTCATAGTTTTATTGGTCTAGCTTTATACTTCAGGAAATTTGTCGAAAATTTCTCGCTTATAGCAAAACCCCTGTATGATCTGCTAAAAACAAAAAACACTTTTGTATTTGGACAAACAGAATTGAATAGCTTTAATAAAATCAAAGATCTGTTAGTATCGACACCAGTATTAGCCATATACTCCCCCAAAGCCGAAACACAGTTGCATTGTGATGCCAGTGCTCTAGGTTTTGGAGGCATTCTTTTACAAAAGAAAGAGGAAACTTTCATCCGGTATTTTATTACAGTCAGAGAAACACAAACGCTGAATCAAATTACATGTTCGAATTAGAAATGCTGCATTGTAAATAGTATAAAAGCGTTTTAGGTTTAACCTTCAGGGCATCCCATTCAAAATATTAACCGATTGCAACAGTGTTAACTTAGCTCTTAAGAAAAAAGATATAAATCCCAGAATCATGCGGTGGGCGCTCTTTTTACAGAATTTTGACTATACTTTAGAGCATCGCGATGGCACTCGCATGCGCCATGCTGACGCTCTGAGCAGAAGTACGTGTTTACTTGTTCTTGAAGAGAATACATTTGAGAAAATTCTATCAATTAAGCAGAGTTTGGACGCGAATATATGTAAAATTAAAAACGATCTGTATAAGAAAAGAAAGTAAACTATTCGATTAAGAAATGCATTTTGTAAGGAAGGATAAAAGTACCCTTTTATTTGTTGTCCCCGAATCGATGCAAACAATGTATTAGAACGTGTCATGATGAGTTAGGACATGTCGGTATTGATAAAGCGGTAGAGGCGATCCGGAGAACATATTGGTTTCCCAATATGCGCGGAAAAGTTAAAGATCATATCGAAAATTGTTTGAAATGCATTGCATTTAGTCCTGCAGCAGGTAAAGAGCAAGGGTTTTTACACAACATACCAAAGGGTGACACACCCTTTAACACTTTGCATATAGATCATTGTGGTCCACTGGAAAAGTCCAGAAAACATAGTCGATTTATTTTCGTTGTGGTCGACGCGTTCACCAAATTCACAAAACTGTATGCTTGCAAGACTACTACCAGCGCTGAAGTTGTCACTCATCTAAAACATTATTTTACTGTTTATAGCAAGCCCGTGAGAATAGTGTCCGATCGCGGTTCAGCTTTTACCTCGAGTATGTTCGAAACATTTTTAAAGGAACGTTCGTTTATCACGTTTTAATCGCTACAGGTGTACCGCGCGCCAATGGTCAGGTAGAAAGGTTCAATCGTGATATCATTCCTATGATGGCTAAATTATCGGAAACTCCAGATCGTTGGGATGAGGTGTTGTCCGACGTGGAATTCGCAATGAACAATACGACCAATCGGTCTACCGGTGAAACACCCTCGAAATTGTTATTTGGCATAAACCAAAGTGGTTCTATCAACGACACTCTCAAACTGTTGTTGGAGTCAGTTAATGAAAACGAAAGAAATTTAGCGGATATGCGACAAACGGCATCAGAAAACATTGTGAAATCTCAAAATTATAATAAAGCTTACTACGACCAAAAGCATGTGAATTCTAATCAATTTAAATTAGGAGACTATGTTGTTATAAAAAATACCGATGTTACGCCAAACGTAAATAAGAAGTTATTACCTAAATTCAAAGGTCCTTATCAAATTAAGAAAGTATTATCGAATGATCGATACGTTATTTGTGATATAGATGACTTCCCGGTAACTCAAAGACCCTACGAAGGCATTTTAGATGCCAACAACATTAGGTCATGGAACGATAGTTAAAATCTGTTAGTTTTAAGATTTATTTCAGTATGTGTTACTTCAAATAGTGTAGTTAGAATTTAAGCTTGTTTACCTTTGTATGTGTCAATTTTTACACACTTTTATTTGTTAGTTGTATATGTCACCAACTGTCATTTGTAATTCCCCTTGTTAAGCGGTGTTTCTCATTTTATGTAACGATTGGGACAATCGTATTGTCAGGATAGCCGAGTTATAGTAGGCTGCATTTTTAAATTTTAAATTTTCCCGCCTTTACACGAGGTGAAGTTAGTGGCAGTGCCGCCATACACGGGAGAAGACAGCAGAGTGAAGAGGAAGGTTCAGGAAATAAACGTACAAAAAGAAAGCCCGCGTTTTATTTACCATTTTAAACATAAAAAGGCCATCAAACTACAAATAATGAAAACACAAAATACTCTTAGCACCAGCCTTGGACGGTCACACGGCGGCGCACGACGAACTAATGGCAGTTAGTCCACTTTCAAAGGACATACTGTTGTTGGTTTGTCTTGCAACGTTCGACACACTACACATAGAATGTCCAAGCGCTTTTCCCTATTTATTTTAAATGGGGACAAAATTCAGTTAGAAAGCCTTTTTCTACATAGGATTGTAGCCCGCCAACCACAGATTCTCACGCCACCTTCAGCCGAAAATTTCAAATTATGGCCAAAATGCATATAGAAAGTCTGCTCCTCAATTATATAAGCGTTTTCTTGCGTTCTTAAGGCTACACAATATCGGGAATGTTGTTTGGGATAGGCTTATCAGTTATTATCTTCCTATTCCAATAGATGCGGCTGGTATAATCTTCGCAAACCGGCGACGGTCTTCATCGTAGGGCGGGGGTTCATGTAGGTGTTGATGTTTCTTGCAGAGTTCTAGGTGTATTATCTGGCTGCTCGGTTATGCCTATCCAGGTATTGTTTTGGTGCCATCACCGAACTGCCAGCCAATAGATGATCTAAGGTCTCATCTCTCTCCGCACACATACGGCATTTGCTGTCAGGCAGCTGCTCTTTGAGTATTGATCGGCGGAATTACCTGGTAGCCATCACTTGACCTTCTATGGCCGTCATGAAACCCTCCGTCTCCGGAAAGAGGTTGCCTCTTCTTAACCAGATCTGCGATGCCACGGTGTCTATAGCACTGCTTTCTATTCCTGACAAGTATCTGCTATGAAGTGCCTTACTCCTCCACTGTGTTTTGACTTCTTCAACAGTGGGGATACTGTCTAAGCCATAGTCTTCAACCTTTTTTCTTCTGCGCACCGGCAAAAACTTAAAAAAATGTTCTGTGGACTAGTAAACTATCGAGACTAAAATATACATAAAGAATAAGGTAAATATTTTAATTTAGTAATCGAAGAGTTATTCATATATATATGTAACTATTTAGTGAGACTTCTGTTGTTGCTTCTTTGTTAAGAAATCAGTTAAACGTTGTTGCAGGTTTGTTTCGGAAAGACGAAGAGCTGCGTTAACATCCATTCGTTTCGAGCTTAGTTTTTATTACTAATATGCAGAAAATGTTCTTCTGGCACAAATAAGAGGTCGGAAAACACAATCAATAATTTATCTCTTTTTCAGTCATTTTATTGGATATTTCTTTTTCTAATTATATTCCAAATTGTGGCAATGACTTCGTTTTATGTCTTTGAAAGCAGTCATATCAGTGGATAGCTCTTTCAGTTTTTCTTTATCATAAAAATCGAAAGCAGATGATTGGACATCTTCTAGGATTTTGGTTATTAATCCAAAGGTTTCCCTTACGAGGATCCTCACTTTCAAGGAAATAGTTGCTAAAGTTTTCAGCCAATGCCCTTAAATGTTCACTTAATTACTTTGAATATTCTCTTTTGGTTTATATCAGATACGTTTAAAAATTCGCTAATAATTGGAAATATTTCTAATATCTTTCTTAAAATACTCGACTGTCCAAAAGATCCAGTTTTTTTTTTTTTTTTTGAAACGCTTCCATTCTATTTCTCACAGTAGAGATATTTTGGGAAATCCTTGCAGTGAAATGTTAAGTTTCATTAAGAAGGTTAACCCTGGATACTAAACCGTCGTAAAATTTACGAACGTACCTACGCATTCTTTAAGTTCGGCTATTTTCGGTGATGGGAGACGATTGCTATTTTAGTACCTTTCTACATTAGTGTGAACGTTACGGTGGCTTGCAGTGATATTGTCCTATTAGCGAATTTTTTATATAGTTTTTAGCCACCGCGTCGTTAAATTTACGATTGATTAGTATTAATGCAAGGTTTGTTTTGGTAACCCAAATTGTGTTTTTGTAAATTATTGCTTTTTTATTCTCAATTTATTCAACAGTTTGACAAATTCTTCTAAGCAAAATGGCAGCTAACAGGAAGCCATATATCAAGCAAGGAAATTTCTGACGAAAATTGAAAAGATTATGAATGGAGAGCATTGATGCAGGACGACAAGTTGAAAATGACTTTGAGATGATTTTGTGATCTTGAAGAAGATGTTTCTAGAGCAAGAAGCAATACATAGTGATGATAGCTTAAGAGATGCTAGCGATGATGATAATGATTTCAAATGAAAACAAACGAGAATTTTCTAGTTTATTAGCGATACTTTGAAGAATGCAGTAAAAGTTACCCCATACAAATCATTCGGTAGGAATTAGCGAAGATGAACTACAGACGGGTACGGAGTACAGGATACAGAAATGAAACGAAGAAAACGATGCTGCAGCAAATGATGTTGAAGAGGAAGTAGAGGATGTAGCAATGAACGATGTAGAAAATGCAGTATATAATGATGTAGAAGTCGAAGAAGAAGATGAAGATAACATACCATTAGCAAGAATTGCTCAAAGTCTAAGTAAATGTATGTTCCACAAGCTAATTCTCTCAAGGTAGAAATAAACATCGGTGGTAGACCAAACAACCTGCAAATCTAGAAGAACGGCTGCACGAAACATAATTCATTTTTTTGCGGGAAGCGCAAAAAATGCAAGAGAATTACTCGACCCTACCCAATGCTTTCTACATTTTGTTAGTGACCAAATAATTCAGGAAATTGTAACACACACAAATCAGCATATTCAAGTTAACTCTGCCAAGTATGCGCAACAAACGTCCACTATTAGTCAAACTTCTAAAGAAGAAATTCGAGCCCTTTTGGACTTTTGATTTTCTCAGCGGTTATGAAAAATCAATCATTTTTTGGTAAGAAAATGTTTGATACCAAATAATCAGAATCTACATATAGAGCAACAATGAGTTCTGACCGTTTTCAATTTCTAATCAATTCAATGCGCTTTGATGATAAGAATACCAGAGCTGAAAGAAAAAAAGTTGATCATTTCGCACCCATTCGTAGCATTTGGGATGTATTATCACTATTTGCAATACATCTTACACTCCAACTTCATACACAACCATTGAACGAGCAGCTTTTAGCTTTTCGTGGAAGATGTCCATTTCGTATGTACATCCAATAAACCTGCGAAATATGGGATCAAAATTGTTATGCTTTGTGACTCGAGCACCAAGTATATGATTGATGCTAGCCCCATATTTGGGAAAAGGAACAAACACAGGAGGACTCTCCTCTTCCAATTACTATGTCAAAGAATTAACAAAAACCATCCGCGGCAGTAACAGAAACGTGACGATGGACAGCTGGTTTACTTCAGTACCAGTTGCAGAAGAACTTCTAAACCTCCATATAATCTTACTATCGTTGGTACTATTACGAAAAGATAAACCCCAATACCTCCTGAAATGATTTGCTCAAGAATAGAAAAGTTGGAACATCCATTTTGTTTCGACAAAGAAAAAGCATTAGTTTCTTTCATAGCAAACAAAAACAAAATTGTTACCCTATTGTCTCTACAATGCACCAAGAAGGAGTATACACCCTGAACTTCTAAGCCAGAGATAATACATTTCTATAACTCGACAAAATCTGGCGTTGATTCGTTGGACCAGATGTGTTTCTAATATGAACTGCGGAAGAAAAACCAGAAGATGCCTCTGTGCGTATTTTACGATATGATTAATCTAGCAACCATAAACGCCTTTGTCATTTATTGCTTCAATATGAATAGGGCAAATCAAAAACCCTGTGAGCCGCCAAGAGTTTTATGTTAAGTTTGAAAGATGACTTATAAAACCTGGTTAGAAATCAGAAAAAATATCACACTTTGAGGCGTCCATCCGACAAGATATTTGCGATATCTTGGAAACTGAATTGCCCACGGATCCACCTATCCATGCTGCTAACAAGCGTACAGTTTGTAGTTTTTGCCCAAGCCGGCTTCGTAAAATGAACAACACACTATTGTCTAAGATGCAAACGATCCATCTGTGGTCAACATCGATCATTTTGTTGTCTAGATTTTTCTAATTAATTTGTTTTATGCAGTTGAAATGTATGTTTTTTTCTTTAAAAGAATGTTAATTATAATTTTTTTACGGATAATAGTAAAATAAAATTAAAAGAGAACCCAAAATCCTTTTTTTAATCGTTAGTAAATTCTACGAGAGTTTACAATCATGCTACATTCAAAACTAGTTTTAGATTCTAGGGTTAAAGATGTCCGCAATAGCAAGCATAG